>JAUMHD010030092.1:0-37294 GCA_032359135.1 Ulvella scutata | reverse complement strand
CCCCCCCCCCCCCCCCCCCCCCCCCCCCCCCCCCCCCCCCCCCCCCCCCCCCCCCAGCGGCAATTTTCGAAGTAGCCAGTGTCTGACGCGGGGAGCACATGAGCGCATTTGGCACGAGGACACAAGAAGGATAATACTTATACTTCTGAGAATGCTTGTTGTTAGTTTTCTGTTGGTAGAAAGAAGTACAGGGTACAGGGGTGGGAGGGAGGGGGGGGGGGGGCTGGGCGACACACCTGCCCGCAAGATCGCAGAGGGTAAGCTTGCCGACGGTGCGGATGCCGGTGGCGATGTTGGTGGAGGTGACCTCGACGATGAGCAGCGCGTGGCTGCGGGAGGAGTGTGCGTTGATGTCGTGCGCGGCCACACAGCGGTTCTCGTAGCCGCGGCTCATGACGTCGGTGATCTGCAGGCACCTCCACTTGGAGCATTCTTTTCGCGCAAGCGAATGTGGGGGGCATGCACGGAATGACGCTGGAAGTAAGAAGGGATCTGGTGGTGTGTGTATATGTACATGTGTATGGGGAGGGGGGGATGCAGCACACGAAGCAATATTTCCGCATGCTGAAACAAAGGTTTGCGGCACCAAACACACGTCCATCATGAAAAGGTCAATGTAAATGTAAAGTGGCGGGTTTGTACTGTTGTGATGTTTTACATCGTGCCTGTTGTTGCGCAGCGGGGGGGTGGCGCACCTGCTCGGCGGAGGTGACGGGGACCTTGGTGAGGCCGGGGATGCTGAAGCCGATGGGCGTCTTGTGGAGCTCCATGCCCAGCAGCTCCTCTCCCTCCTCTGCAAACGCCAGCAGGTCCCTCACCTGCATGCATGCAGGCTCTGTGTTAACTGCCCAGCAAAGGACCCGCCCCCGCGCTTGGGGAGGGCCACGACAGAGCTTGGGGGGGGGGGGGGAGTTTCAGAGAGTGGGATGAGTGAACGCGCTTGAGTTTTAGCAACAACTGTTGGGGGTTGCCAGGCGCGCCTGCGAGTTGAAACCCCAGGGGGCCACTTGGAGAAGAATGCCTGAGGAAAGAGATAAACCAGTTGTTTAAGAATATTTTTGAGTGGCCTGGGCAGCTACTCTACACTTGCAATACTAGTCACTGCGAGGTTTTGTTCATGAATACAGGAAAGGTGGTCCTGCTCATGCATATGCATGCAGCTGTGCCGCCACTGCAGCACTGCAAGCCACAACACATGCACAGCTGTTGGCATGAGGACGTTGGGTGTACAGCGAGACAGAGAGAGAGAGAGAGAGAGAGAGAGAGAGAGAGAGAGAGTGTGTGTGTGTGTATGTCAGGGGGGATGGTGCGGGGGGTGGGGGGCGACTGCGCACCTGCTCATTGTAGATTTCGACGATGGATGCATTAATGTCATGCTTGTGGGAGGCGCGGCGCTCGGTGTTGATGACGCGGAAGAGCTCCTTCATGGCGCGGAAGTTGATGCCGGGGTCCTCAGGCGGGCCCTCCATGGTGTGCGTCTTCCCAGAGCCTGTCTGGCCGTATGCAAACACACACACGTTGTACCTGCATGCATGCAGTTTTGGAAGCCTTCTACATGTTCCAAATATCACCTGCCCATCGACCAACGCACATTCACTTGCTGTGTCCACCGCAAGTGAACCAAACAGTCCCAGAACGATTTGGTCGAAGTACTGAACTAAACCTTTCAGAAGTTTACCTGAAACGTTTTGAAATAGGAGGGTTCTTCGTTCATGGAAGCCCAGCACAGGCACACATTAACGATGCTCACGCAGGACTGGCTTCGGCCTCAGAACCCTAACAGGGGTGGAGACAAGGGCAGGCAGGCACAATCAACACGTGACCCTGACCGTGTGACCACTGAAACAAAACATCAAGGCTGCAGAGATCAAAGAACAATGCCACAGGCAAACGCAGGCGATGCGGCAAACACAGGTGCGCGACACAGCAGCAGCAGAAGCAGTGAGCAGGATGCCGTAGAAATCAAGGGCCAGGCGACAGAGCACGCAGCGCACCCATCCAGCACGGAGGTGATGAGGCCGGCGACCTCCCCGAAGACCTCCGCCTGCGTGCTCTTGGGGGAGAAGACATGGTCAAAGTCGAAGGCTTTGGTGCTGTTGGCGCTGAGGCACTCGATGCGGGAGCCCTCTGCGGTGCAGCGCAGCACGGGGGTGATGCCGCTGGCGATCTCGTCAGAGGTAAGGGGCTTCACGCGCACGTACACCCTGATGTTGCCCCGCAGCTCCTGCAGCAGCGTCGCGGAAATCACCTCCCATGTCGCAGAACTGGGCGCTGCCGATCTCTTGCGTGCGCTATGCTGAGAACGGATGCTCATGAAATGAGTAGTGAGATAAGTTCAACCGTTTTCAGCACACACCACACTGAATCTGGCGCTGTATTGAATCCCCGGTTGAAGGGGGGGGGGGGGGAGTGAAGTTGCGCAGCAATCACAATATGTGCACAGGTACATGGTGTGGTGATGCGGGAGACTAGAACAGGAGGCAATGACGCGGTGCTGCTGTTTGTGTGGCGGTGGTGGTGGCTACAGTCGCACCTGGACGAGGTTGTGCAGGCGGCGGCGCTCACTGCCCTCGCGGTTGACGCTCTCGCGCGCCTCCTTCAGGAGGGCCTGCTGCTCGGCCAGCAGCTTGCCGAGCTCGCTGGCGGCGCTCTGGACTAGCACCGGCACGTATTGCTGGAGGCCTTCCGCCTCGCTGCGCAGCGAATGATGCATGGCACGCGCTGTGGTGAGGCCTCGCCTGAGACCGGTGACGGCGGTGGCCAGCTTGCCTGCAACACAGCGCACAGCTCCTGCTCTCTGCTGCTGCCTCTCGTTGTCAGACTGTGGCTACACAGGGGGCAGAAACATCCTGGTGCCGGGTTGATTTATCCCTGTGGCTCAGTCTACCCTGGGGACTCGTGTTGGAGCCAAAGAGGAACTTCCGCGGTGGGCTGGGCGGTGGCGCTGGGGCGCAAACAGTATCCAACGAGCAAGGTTAAAGACAAGGGGTAAAAGAGGATGTAGATGCCACTAAACACACGCCTAACAGCATGAGCACATGAGGGGGGGGGGGGGGCACCAGAGAGGGCGCCGCGGGCGAGGGAGTCGACGTCGCGGTGCACGCTGACTGCCATCGGCGAGCCCCGCACATGTGTGCCGTCGAGCATGACATGCGCGCTCGCCGTGCCCTCGTGCGTGGGCACGAACTGCAGGGAGTAGGTGCCGTCGCCGCGGTCGTTCAGCTGCACCGCATGCTTCGGCAGGCCGGGAATGTCCACTGTGAATCGGTCGCCACCCTCCTTTCTCTTGTTGCCCTGCACACCGGACATGGACTTTGTACATACCCCATGCCCCCGGAAATGATATGAGACGACGTACCCACATGGAACATGTTAACATGTTCACGACTCTGGAAAAACACCAGATCGCCTTGCTATTCTCCTGATGCAAAACATCACCCTCCTTCCTCCCTTCACTTGAAACAGCAATTGAAGCCTTACGGTCGAGCATACGTGCCAACCCAAGAGCAAAACGTGCACCTCTTGCCACTGCTAATACTCTTACTCTGTGGTATGCTACAAGTTGTCGCAGCAATGTACCACCGCTGTCACCGAAGCTAGTTGTAGTATCAACCAAAACTTGTTGTGGTAACCACCAAACTTGTTGTACGAACAACCAAACTTGTTGTACGAACAACCAAACTGTGAACAGCAGCACAAGGGGGGCACCTGTGCGTCGCAGGCAGTGATCTGCATCCCCACGGGCATGCCCACCACGCCACCCTGCTCAGGGAAGCAGTTGGAGAGGAAGCACTGCGAGGCGGAGGTGGCTGCGGCCTCGATGCGGAGCTCCTTCGTGGCGATGAGGTACGTCTGACTGGCCTTGGATGCGGCCGCTGCGGCATCTCCGTTCTGGGCCGTCTTGGCCGCAGGCGTCGCAGTGGCTGGAGTGCACAGCACCTGCAGGGATGGGCTTCCGACATCTTTCGGCACGACAGTCGCAACAAGCTTGCCGGAGCCGGCGGCGCCCGGCACGACGGTGCAGGGGGTGACCTGGTTGCTGCCCCCATACAGCAGCCGCACTGTGAAGGTGGCCCCGGTGCCGCCGGGGTTGCCGTACGTGTCGCAGGGCACGATGGTCATGTTGTGGGAGGAGCCGGTGGGGATCGCGGAGTCCGGCGGCCAGCTCTCGATGATGGTCTTGATAGGGTCGGCATTTGCGGGGACCACTTGCACAGCCTCGTGGCCCTGGAAAGGTGGTAGCCTGACCACCTGTACAGTTGATTCAAACTGTTTAAATTGGGCTCAGCCAGAGCCAGTCTAGTACAAATCTATAGGGACAATGTATGGTGCATGCAGCTCTGCTCACGACACTTGATATGCTGACAAGTTGAACAGACTTCCGCCTGAAGATGAGCTTGCGTGTGTTTGTACGCAGCCAGAGCCCATTTACCTATGCATGCCGCAGGGGGAGGAGTTCTTGCAGATGCCTCAAGGATGAGAAGCAGTGGTATCATCAGGGGGGGGGGGGGGGTGTGCTGTTGTGAACAGTCGCAGCAGATCACAAAGTTTGAACTGCGGGGTGTGAGAAGGGTGCAGAGGAGGGGGGCGGCGCACCTGCCCGTCTGTGTTGCGGATCTCGACAGTGAGGCGGTACTGGCCTGCGCGCGTGAGGGTCATGGGGATGTGCACGTCGACGACGTCATCAGGCTGCGTGGCCCCCGAAGAGGAGTTTTCCGCGGAGCCTGCGGCCGCAGCGGGGGCCTGTTCTTGGCTGGGGGTGCGGGATGGGCGCGCGCTGACGACGCCTCCTGGCCCTGCGACGCACCCAGAGTTGTTTGTTTTCTGCTGCTACTGCTCTTTTCCTTACAGATCAACACTTTGCTTCAGAATAAAACAGCGGGGAGCAACAACTCCCTGAAGTAACCTGGTTCCCTAGCCCCAGCCTCTGATCTCCTTGAGCCCCCAGTTTACCACTTGGGGCTCCAACTGAAGTCTCGAAAGAACATGCGATAGGGTTCTTGCAAGTTCGCTGATGGCTGTGCAGGCAGCCGCAGAGAAGAGGAGGAAACAAGGGGCTGTGGGTGCGTACCAGAGGCGTGTGCCACGATGTTCTCCTCCCGCACACGGCCGGCGTTCCCAAAGATGTCATAGATGGCGAGCGTGAGCTGCATATCGGAGCCTGCCGCGACGGTGGGGCGGCCCCCTGTGACCTCCCAGCCGCGGATGTGGAAGGAGGACATGCGGGGGTTGAGGTCTGCGGGGAGCACCGTGAGCTGCACAGCAGGGCCCCCCAGAGGGTTGCCTGTGATGCGATCCCGCACTGCCACCTCGTACCTGCATGCATCACTCGTTGATTACTTGATGACGATTTTCGTGTACGTTTCCCTGAGGGTGCGTGATGGCGCTGTGGTGTCATTCGGGTTAGCGGTGTGAGTTCTTGGTTGCGAGCTTTGCACCAAGTCACTGCGTTTGAATTCGTTGACGGAACCGCAGGTTTGGGGATTACATGGGAATGTACAGTGCAGTGCCGCATGCATGCATGGATTTGTTTAATGTTCTTGTAAACATTACCAAAGAAAACTGTTATGTCGCTCGCGCAGCTTCCATCCTGGACCCCTGGAACATGATTGGAAAAACTGAAAACGCGGAGGAATCAGGAACGGTCTAGAAACAGCCTACACCGCGAGAATCAGAAAGATTCTCGTGCCACAACAGGGGGGGGGGGGGGAGGAGAGGGGATCGCACTTGCCAGCTGCCCGCCCTGTCAAGCGGACGATGATGGTGGAGTGGCCACGGGGGCCATACACTGTTGAGTGCGACACCTTTCCGGGTCCTGTGCACTGCACATCAAGCTGCGATGCATCGACGTCATGCACTGGGTTGCCGTAGCGGTCCGCGAGGCGCACGGTGAGGCGAGCGGTGCCGCCTGCCACCCACTTGCTGCAGGTCTTCTCTTCTGGGGTGACTGTGCAGTTCTCTGGGGACAGTGTGCCTGCCCTCACTTCGATAGGCAGCTGCACGCACCGAAACGGTTTGGATGTGAGAAGAAACTGATGTTGTCGTGCCCAATGCAACAAGCACGGAAAAACTATGAGGAGCATGTGGCTGCAAGTGCGGTGCATGAGCGGACAAGTTGCAGAAAGGTGCAAGAAGGTACTAGGGAGTGGGGCAGTCGTCTACAGGCCCGACGGGGTTGTTCTATTTGACAGCCAGAAAGCGCTCCCAAATATTCCGGCAATATCCTGATTTCCCGGGGGGGGGGGGGTGGGCACCTGAAGGAAGCCACTGTCGGGACCCAGCGAGCCAACAGCGGCACGCATGATGTAAGAGCCTCCCGCATCTGGAGTTGCGGTCAGTCGGAACATTCCAGGGCCGGTGTTTTCAACGGCAACGTCCACGACGCGCTGCTGGATGGGGGCGCCGACCGGGGCGCCACCCCCCATCATGCTGGGGGTGCCCATGATGCTGTCTTCGCCGGCGAGGCTTTCAGCGGTGGTTCGGGTCACCCGCTGCTGCAGTGAGGGGGTGGTCTGCACGGTGGGGGACGCAGGGCCTGCCCCCATCATTGAGCCCTCCGGCAGCATGGACAGGCCATTCTCGCTGGTGCGCAGGCGTGACGACATGAGCGGTGTCTGCGCCATGTCTCGCATCGCTGCATGCATTCACAAGTGTGTCAACAACAGCACCCAGGAGGGGACGGAGCACGCGTGGTGTATTGACAATCAATATCATCTTCATGCATGAACATATGCATGCCCCGGTTATCCCCCCGGCGCCTTGATGCTTTGCTCAGGCACAGATCAGCCTGTGGAAAGTAGAAGACTGTGAAAGTGTCAGGACCCGCACCGCGCTCGGATTTCAAAACCATTTCGGCCACTACCTTGAGGTCTTCCATGTCTAGAATAGCCCCACCGGCATCGCTGGCCTGTACGATGACCTCCAGGGTCTCGCCAGCCACGGGCACGTGGTCTGGGAGGTGCACCGCGCGGAGGCGGGCGGCATCGGCGGTGACCGGAACCAGCCGGATAGGCGCTGTGTGCACCTTGCTGCCCAAAACGCTCACAAAAGCATTGGCTTCGTGCTGCACCACCCCGCACACGCACACGCTGCCGTCAGGCAGCCCCACTTCTGCTATCTGCAGCCGCAGACGATGCTCAGAGAGTTGAATATCGGCGACCAAAACCGCTGGTATTCGTGCAGGAAACCATGGCACCTAAGAAAGTTTAAACGCACATCGACCTAAACGGACGGTGTACTCCATGCATGCACCACTAAAACAGTTCCCACATGCATGCAGCATGGCAGACTATGAATCACATGGCCGACATTTATTTTCAAGCACTGCATGACGGCATGCAATGCGAGGGGTTTGAGAGTGCTCATGCAAGCACCAGAACATGCCACCATTGCACAGCCCTGCAGAACTATTTTATTATCCAACCGGAACGGCAGTAAATAGCAGTGCTCCAGAGGAGCAATGGAAACAGAACACATACATCAGCAGTGACCGGAAGAACAGGGGAGGGGGGAAATCTGCACAAGAGGGTGTTTCTTTTCTTTTGCGGGTACAGGGAGAGAGGGGTACAGGGCTGCGGGGCACTTCTGCGCGCAAAGGCGGGAGAGCGTGCGTGAGGGAGGGCGGCGCACCGCACTGACAGCCTCAGCAGGTTGGAAGGTGACCTCAACGTCGTGCTCCTCCAGAGGAGCGTTGTTGCCCAGCATGTCTCCACCCTTGACTATCACCAGCGCACCCTTTGGAAGCTTCTGCAGCACGCACATGCATTCAGTTAGTGCATGCAACTGCATCCCTATGCATAGCTATGCCAGGATCCACACCCAAGAACTCGTGTGTGGAGTGCGTGGAAGTGTGTGAAAGTCAGTAGCAACCCGGGGAAAGCAAACTCAAAGCAGTCAGAAACCACAATGTGCACAAAGCGCCCCCCCCAATGAAATCACAAACAAAATTTCTTTGTCCAAAGCTCACTGGTTCGTTTCCCTGAGAATCCAGTGTGTGGGTGCGGCGGAAAGAAGCAATTCTCGGGGAAAGTTTCTGATATATGAACACCCCTGAGCCGAACACACCTGCGTGCTTTCAGCTGCATAATCCTTCGTAACAGGGATAACAGTGCAATGCCTGGCCGAAACCTTTCCGGGCTCCACATGCAGCACGAGAGGGCTTGCGGGGATGGGCTCGCCGCTGATGTTGATGGCCACGGACAGCGGCCCCGGCACGAAGGGCGTGAGCATGGCCGTCGCGCGCAGGCCGTTCTGGTCGAGGCCGACGGGAATGGGGACTTCGTGGCCGATTGCATTGGTCGCGATCACATTGATGGCTTCACCGCCGGTGAACATGCGGCGCGTCTTGTCCACGCCTTTCGCCTGCGTGGGAAGCACCAAGTTGAATACAAAACAAAAAACTCTTATTTTTCTACAGGAAGGTAACAATAAAGTTCGATGTTCCAGTGACAGGTACAATGACCACATCGCCAGGCTTCAAGGCTGCAAACCGCAAACGAGGAGTACACTACAGGGGTATAGTTAAGGATTGGTGAAAGACAAATTATGTCAGCCAAATGTCTTGAAGTGTTCTTTTTGGGGGGTATTACATGCAACAATTCATGTTATTCAGGGGCGACCACGACAGAAAACAATGAATTTGGCTGACACTGGCTGACAAGTTGTCAATAACGACACCCCTGGTACACTAGGAGGCAGATGAGATCAAGATAGCTGCGACAATGGCAGATGCGAAGCCAGCCGCGCGGGTTGCAGAGCAACAGAGTGCAGGCCTGGTGTCAGAGGAGGGAACATCGGGAAGCAACCATTGTGGTCAGAAGAAAACGACTCGTATCACACCTGGATGATGAGCTGCGTGCTTGTGCCAGCCACCAGGGCTGTCTTGGTGTCGAAGCCGTCAGCAACTTCGCATTCCGCGGCTGTGATGGGGTCGTACGCGGCGTGCACTTTGATAGGCATACCCGAAACTGGCGTGCCCTCCACCTGCAGTCCTCAAACCAGTCTTTTACGGTCATCGCTGAAGTTCTGCCCATTCCGCTCCACTGACGGGCCCCACAATCTTTTGTACGGAATACAAGCTGCCTGGATCGCAGTTGAGGCAAACAAAAAACTGCCGACGAGAAAAGAAGGCCGCAAGCTGCAGCGTTCCTAAGATTCAGGGATAGAGGGAATTCGAGGGTTCAGTCGCGCACCATCGCTGTGATTTCCCAATCACCCTCGACATCCAGTTCCAGGTTCAGAGCGTACGTACCATTGCCGTTGTCCACCACCTGCCCAGGCTGCACGCTGCCGACAGCCTTTGCAGTGACCTCAACGCGCGCGCCCCCCTTGGTGCACGTGTTGCCCTCTGCGTCACGCGCAACCAGCGTGAGAGTGGACGGCGCGCGGCACCGCAGCGATCGAGTGCGCGGCACCGCAACTGTGCACTGCCTAGCATCCGGCAACCCTGCTGCTACCTGCATTCATGCATCCGTCACATGCATTGTCGTTGCATGTTAGCCCCCCCCCCCCACCAGGCCGGGCCGGCGCACCGAAGGTGCGACGCTCGGAACGGAGTTCGAAGTGCAAAGGAAGACTACCAAGACTGCAGGGGAAAACTGCAGGGGTGTTCGTCCATGTCAGTGCAGGGTGCAATCAACAAAAGCTATATATGAACTACTCCAGTACTCGGCGTTTGGGGGCGCACGGTGACGGGGCGGGGCCAGGTGGGAAGAGTCTCGCCGTCCACGGTCACATGCACAATGTATGTGGCGGCCTTGGTGAGCGAGATGGAGCCTGTGTCGTCTGCATTCATCTCAAACCGCTGCCAGCCAGCGCTGTGGTTGTCCAGGATCACGCTCTCGCTTTTGCCTGGCGCCAGGTAGATCTGCACAAGCACACCGGTGATGATCATGAGCAAATACCAACTCCTGATGGGCAAAATTTCTTGTTAACTTGTTGCTGGCAGCAGCACGCTATCTGCCGTCATCTGCAAAGAAACTGTACTGTTGGTAATAGCCTGCCATCTGCTGCGGGTAAAGGCAGGGCCGTGATGTTGGTTATTTATCTCCCAACATGCATGCATTACACCACATCCACACGAACACCACCTTGCAAGCGCAAAAGGCGGTAAATGGGCAAAAACCGAAACAGCCAGAAGCGAAATGCAAGCGGCAAGCCACATCTCGAATACATCACCTCGCATCATACATGCCAACGTCTGAGATTCCCAACACTGCACCACTGAAGATAATCCGCAAAGGGCCCGTGCCGCATGACACATCACGAAGCACAACAGCACAGGACAGAGCGGGGAAACACAGTTACAACAGCACCAGGGGAAACCAACAAGTTGACTGCAAGTAAAAACAGCAAGCTGGCCCTCCCCGCACAAACAGACACAGCCCACGAAGCAGGGATGCGCACCTGCACGTCATGTTTGTCAGTGGTGCTCGGGATGGCGTTGCCCAGAGCGTCCCGCAAGCTAACCTTGACAGAGATCGGCGAGCCAGCATCGAAGTTGCGCTTCTTCCCCACAAACTCTGCGACGCAGGACTTGACGTCCACCTCAGCAGGCTGCACAGTCAGCGGCACTGGCAGCGAGAACAGGGTGACGCCGGCGAAGGAGAAGCATAGCTGCGTGGCTCCCGCCTCCTTGCAGAGCACGTCAAAGCCGTAGCGGCTGTGGGGCAGGGGCTGCATGTTCACGCGGCCCACTTGGCTGCCACTCTGCATGTGCGAGTGGCGTTGAATAGTGGAATAAGTAATGAATTGGCAGACAAACAATCGGGCGGGGAGGCTGAGGAGGAGAAAGGTGTGTTGTCCTTTCTCACCGGCGCCGATAGCATTGGATCAAGCACCTCTTTTCAACAGGTTTTCGAGGTACACTGGATTGCTTGGCAACGAAAACGGTGAGCAACAGTCACATGGGTTGCTTGCGGGTGCAGCGGCTCTTGTATCAGAGGCTGAAACAGGCATTGTTGACACGCTGCAGAAAACCATGCGTTACAGGGAGCGATTAGAGCACGGCATTGTGGCTCGAAGTTCGGCTTTCTTACGATCCAAGGCGGCAGTTACCAGGAGAATCGAAGTCGTCAGCTGCGAATTGCAAATACGAGGGGCTTCTAACAAACAGAAAGGTAGTAATAAACGTGCTAGCCAGAAACAACTCACATAAAAACAGTTACCCAGCATTGCAAATACAAGGGGTAACAGTCAAGCGCAAAGAAAACGTTGGAAATACAGGGCCAGCAGGACTCAAAAACAACGCACCTGCTGCAAGAACACGCTCCACAGCTCAGCACCAGGGAGGTTGACGAGGGGGTTGCTGTAGGCGTCGCGGCAGTGCACCTCCATGAAGGCGCTCTGGCCGGCGATGAGGGGCTTGTTGGCCCACAGCAGCTCGAAGTGAGCGGGTGATGGCTTGCCAGGCAGGCACTGCAACGAGAAGGAGCGCTGCTGCAGCACGCCGCCGTCTGGCTCCACTAGCTGCACTGTGAGGTAAACGTCCCCCGCCCTCTTGATCATGTATGTCGCCTGTGCGCAGCAGAGATTTGATTAGTTTCTGGCAAACTATCTGACGACTATTGGTTGCTGACAAACAGAGCGAACAAACTAAACGTGTTCGCTCTGGCTTGAAAAATATCATTCTTGGGTGTATTGTGGCACGAGAGTGCGCTACAGATTTGAACGGTGCACACTGAGCTAGACAGCTTTGGTGGCTACAGGTGATGTCAGCGTGCACGGAGAGCACCAAATGCCAATCCTAGTGTCCTGACTTGCGCGATGTCCGTGGACACACATTCCATGCATTACATAGTGCAGTAGGCAACAAAATCCCACAGCCAAAACATAACCTGCACTTTCACCACGAAATTCACTCTAACTGCGCGAACTGCACAGAACGCAAACGAGTGATGCACTCAATTGTGTGCATTGCATACATGAATGGCATTTGACTGTGCTAACTAATCAAAATCCGGCCCAAAACTGAAGAACCGAGAACAGACCTTCAAACGGCCGCTCTTGGCCACGTCAGGGGTCATCAGCGCGGTGGTCTGCTCAGCGTCGCTGTCCTCCACCATAACGCGCACGCTGAGCTGGCCCTGGCTGTCGCCGCCCATGCTGAAGCTGGCATTGGGGTTGCCGAGGGCATCGCGGGGCGTGAGCAGCACCTCGGCCTGCTCGCCCGACTGGCACTGCTCCAGGCCGCTGCCGCTGAGATCTGACGCGTTGAGCTCAATGCAGTTTGGCTCGACCATGATCTGAACGTGGTGGTCCTTGCCGCCCACCCTCTCTCCCTGCATATGGAATTCACAGTGCAGTTCACGGTGTTGAACTCGAAACAGATGTTTTCCAGTATAAACTGTTTGAAAAACGATGCAAGACAGTGGGAGGTATCAAGAGAGGGGTGAACGTTCGGGTGAAGAGAGCGGTCCTGCATGCAAGCTATGTGTTTCTGGTCGGGTTCTTGCACATGATCTGCTTTTTCATGTTTGGGAGAGACGAACGGGGGGCAGAAGGTGTTTTGATGTGATAGGGCAAGATCCCCTGAAGCCCTCAGATATTTGGCTTCTTCTTCTAACAGAAGGGGGGGGGGGGTGCGCACATCAAGTGTCGCCCAGACGACGTTGCCACCTACGACACCCACAAATACATCTGCCACAAACGCCACCTGCTGCGCGTCCCACTGCGCATCGAACAGCGTCATGCCGTTGTCAGGGTCCTGCAGGTGCACGAGGCACTTCGCTCCGTCCTCAGGCTTGCTCTCTGTGCTTTCTGGCGGCTCCACTGTGATATAGAATGACGACCCTGCGTGCATACCCAGCATGCATCAGTGTCAAATTGAATCTTCTTGTAACAGAGGTCTTTCCAATACAAGTCACAGGAAAGTGCAAGTAGTTTGTGCAGGATGACACCCAGCTGCGAGTTCATCGACCCAGTAATCAAACTACCAACTTGGCCACAGCCACTGACTGCTACTGCGAGTACGGCATGCGCACCCGGCAGTACAAGAAGTGTGAGCTAGACATATGGGGCTCACACAATGAGCCCCATGCACAAACATAGTCAATGCATGCACACACAAAGTACCAGTGCTGAAGCAGTAGCGTAGTAGCACAAGTGCGAAGAACAAGGTGTTTCGAAAACGGTCAGATACACAGTCTCTGAATCTATATCCCCCACAAATACACGCACCCACAACCCCCCCCCCCCCCACACACACACACACAAACGGTTGATTGCAGTTGCCTGCGAGGAGCGCACCAGCGGGCACGACGCGGGCCTGCTCCGGAACATACAGAGTACACATGTCCACTGTGAGGGGCGGCACGGCAACAGTGGCCTGCAGCTCCTGGTCCTGCAGGATCTCCTCTCCGTTGACCAGCGCGCTGACGACGTACTCCCCACTCTCCTCCGGTGTGAAGGAGATCATATAGCGCCCATCAGTCAGATCCTTCACCTGTAGCCACACAACCACGCACACAATTAAGTAAGATCCGCTTGCTGACGCCATGTATCATACAGTTTGCTACTTGCATGCACCATCAAGCATGCCCGCAGTACGATAGAACAAAGTTGCAGCAGAACGTCTCAGAATTGGAAAGAGTGAGCTGAGATACGATACAGACGTGCGCACTGAGAAGTACTTTCGGGCTGTTGTTATTCGACAAACTCTGTCGATAGACAAGTGCATACTACTGCTCTCCATAGCATAGTGTTGGAACAATAGCCAAGGGAGATGAGAATCAGCGAGGCGAAGAAAAGCAGAGAGCGATGGAAGGCACCTTGGCCTTGGAGGTCTCCTCCCCATCAGGGCGGATGACAACGGGTGACACGGTAGCGCCGCCAGAGTGGCGGATGTTGCCGTGCGCGTCTGCAGTGGACAGGATGCATGACAGCGGCTGCCCGACCACCGGCGTGCGCACGGTGCTGGCTGCGGCCCCGCGCGCCTTGATGCTGCACTGCCGTGCGTCTGCCTTGCCAGGAATGACGCTGATGGGCATGTGCCAGTTGGCAAGCATGCAGCCGCCGACCATCACCTACACGGGGTCTGCTGCTTTCTATGGGGATGATACTGTGCTAGGGGATGATATTATGCTTTCCAAAGTGTACACCACAAAAGTGTGGTGGCAAGGATCTTCGACCCATGTGAATACAAATCGTGGAGATTGCATGGCAACCCCTGGGACTGCCTGAAGTGTCCGAATACAAAAGGGCGTGCCGCACTGCGAGTGGGAGGGGGAATGGGCACATACCTGCAAGGAGTAGAGGCCAGCCTTCTCCATGACGGCCGCAAACACGAGCGACTCATCATCGTAGTCCTTCGGCACTGGGGTTGCGGCTGCAGCTGCGCCGGAGTTGGGGGTTAAGGGGTCACCCGGGGACGCAGGGGGGGTTGCGGCAGCGAACGTGGTTTGGCCGGGGATCTGTGGCTGGAGGGGTATTGCGGCTCCTGTGACGGCCACTGCAACGACGCTGACATTGCTGAAGGACTTGACATCGCGGACGGTGTTGGCGTTGATGTCCGCCATGTTGAGCTCCACCTCCAGCTTCTCCCCTGCAGCAGGTTGCATCAGACGCCTGCGTGAATCTATGACGCTACACAGCCGGAGCCTCGACTGTTGCGTGTGTAAGTGGTGTAAGTGACCAGCAGCAAGGCCATGTGACTGGTTACATACAGGCAGTATTAAATCCTACTGCAATTCGCAGCTGTGTCCGATATATGCACTTAAAACCGTAGGATGTTGCTGCGAGGAGATGGTTCTGCACAGCTACAGTAGGAGGGACGTGTGGCAGAATGGGCTACAAGTGCGATGGAAGCGTTGTGCTGCGTGACAATGAGTACCAAGAGGCTAATCCTGTGACAGCAGCTAAGAACTACACCAGCAGCACTAGCACCAGAGGCTGTAGCTGCACAGCAACAGTAGTGTACCTGCAGTGAGTGTGCCAGTCTCTGCGGTCATCACGCGCTTGTTGGAGCGCGCCACTGCCGTGCACCGGGCTGCGCTGGGGGCGTCGGGCCTCACGTTGATCTGCACCGGGGAGCCCTCGATGGAGGCGCCGCCCTGCGGGGCCGTCACGTCCAGCGTGCATGCGCCCGCCTCTGAGTTGGAGTAGTACAGCGTCAGCGTCGAGCTCTTCGCTGGGCGGTTCCACCACACCTTGAGCTTACCAGAAGGCACCTGTAGCCACACTCAGGTACGCTCAAAAGGCACGAATAAATCTTGCGGCACTCAACAAAGACATCAATGCCGCCTGAATACAGCGAAACTGGGAAGCAGGGAATGCGCACCAGCGTGAGAGGGATGATGGGGACGTTGCAGGTGGGGTTACCGAAGATGTCGCAGCAGGAGATGCTGAGGGTGCCGGTGCGGCCCGAGATCACCGTCGCATCGCTCCTGTCGATCTTGCTCTTGGAGATGTCCATCGGACCAGCCACGCACGTCACAGTCTGAGTCAGGGTGGCGGGGCGCGACACCACGGCGCCCTGCGAGGGGTCGAGCTTCACAATTAGACTGTAGGGTCCCGCCTTTTCTGGCCTGAAGCAGGTGCGCACGATGCCGTCTTGTAGGGGGGCTATTCGGCATGTGACCGGTGGCGCCTGCACACACTCACGCAGACTTTCAATGGGGCTTCTTTGCAAGATGTTGCAAGTAAGAAGAACACAAAGGGGGTCGACATGAGACAAACAATGCAAGTCATGAGTGCTGAAACCCCCAGTGGGTAGAGAGCAAGGCAGGATGTTGATTTGCATTTGACATGTGTCCGCTGACTAGCCTGGACGCAAACAAGAATGATGCAGAATTACAAAGAATTACATACAATACATGGAATTACATACACTAAATCTGCTGTACCATCTCGACTACCACAGTATTTCGGAGTTCGGGGCGGCAATGGTGACTGAGGAGAACAGAAGAAACGCAATGTGCAGCTTTCACTGCTTCTCCAGTCTGCATGGCCCCCTCCTGCTGCCGGGTCTGGCTCCCCTCAACATCAGAATGATGATTCGGCAATGCACACTCACAACAAATCATGCCGTGCAACGACGTCAAGTGCATCAGAAATGAATTGAGACGACGAAACCCCAAAAGGACAAAATTCGACAGAGCAAAGGCTTCACCTGCCCTCCCTCATGCTTGAGCTCAGCAGAGATGCCAACAGCGACGCTGGTGAGCTTGTTGCCGTAGGCATCCAGGCAGGCGAGCTCAGCGAAGCCCTCCTCGCCCGCAGAAACAGTAAGCCCGCCGGCGAGTGTGCTGCTGTTGATCCACGCCACACTGGCCGCAGCGCCTGGCACGATGGTGAGCATAGGCGCCTGCTGCACCTGCGCGCCGTTGACTAGGAGTCGCAGCAGCGCCGTGCTCGCCCCCCTCAGCGATCCAGACACCTTGTAGGCTCCTGCATGACCGGCACGGTTGCCCATGCTGAAAGGCTCAGATAAAGGAACAGCAAAGTTCAGCGAGCGAAGTTCGGTGAAGTTCAGCGAAAATCGAGGTTCAGAAACATGAAACGCGTGTTTCTGAGCTTCAAAGGCAGTGACTGGGCAACATCCCAACATCCCAAATAGTTAGGTGCGGCATGAGCACAGACCAAGCATGACGAAATGTCCGAAATGTGATAAACTGATTTCTATCATCAGATAGAAAGAATCCCAAGGTTCTGTGTTGCAGCCAAGCATGAGCAAGCACGCACCGTTGCCAAGTTCTTGCACCTCCAGCGGCACGATGCCGTCCGCCGGCGAGTCCACCTCACACGTGACACTGTTGGTGGATGTGGTGTTGTTCTTGCACTCATCCAGCGTCTGCAGGGAGAACTGGAAGGGGTGGCCTGCAATGACGCTGCTGGGCAGGCCCTCCACCGTGCACATGCTCGCCACTGCTGGACCTGGGCTTGCGCGCACCTACGCCACACGTCCGCTATTACAACCATTACAGTTGTGCCATGGCTGTGTCACGGCCACATGATTACGTGATATTATGTAATCATGAGACACAAAGAGCCGCAGCAGGGAAATATGGTGAGACTGAAACGTGTTGTCGAACCTTCCATGGGCTTCCGCTGATGTGGCGGCCGTCATGGGTGATGGAGAGGTCGTACACGCCGGCCTTCATGGCGGTGTAGCCCAGAGTGAGGCAGCCGGCCTCGCGCTTCACGGGGGTCAGGTCGATGGTCTCTGGGCCACGCAACGTCGCCTCCATCTCACCTGGCCCCACGTTGAGTGCGCCTATGACCGGGTTGCCGTACAGATCTTTGGCCAGAACCTGTAGCACCGGCTCTACTTCTCAACGTCTTGAACTCTTTCTTACTCTTCCTTACTTATCAAACGTGTGCCGCAACAATACATGGCTCAAAGGGGCAGGCAAACTGTTCATTCATGGCAAGAACTGTGTTTATATTCGAAGTGCTACGAAGATACTACAGAGTCGCTGGTTGAACGCTGCCCTTGGGATTGAAGAGCTTGGTTCCTGAGACAGCTCCCAAATGTGGCCAGAGCAGTCGGTTCGGCAGTGTTCTTAGTGAATACAAAGCAGTAGTCTTAGACGGTGGCGGGCGCTAGGTCAAGGAGGTGGAGGGCGTGCCTGGATGGTGCTTTCACGGCGAGCGATGCACTCTGTGAGGCCGCCTCCGGTGGCTGTGGTGCGGTTGGGCTCCAGATCTCCAGCTATCACTTTCACGGTGAGAGGGCTGCCTGCTATGTGCCTGCACCACGCACACTCTGGGCGCATCATCCACTTACATTCGTTGAGTTATGCGCACACGCTCATCGATTCCTGGTTTGAATTTCGCAACGCAGAGGAGCAGGATGACAAGTCGCAATGCGAATGTTTAGTTTCTTCCAAAGCAGCGAGAGTGGGGCCACTCTCATTTCAAACGAAAGATATTCTACTGATTTATGTTTGTCTTTGAGATCGGATAAGCCTGGGAAAGATTCTTCTGAGAACGACCAACACCTGAAATCTTGACAGATGACTCGGCAGTCAAGTGTGCATGGTAAAATCTCCAGAACACTATCCCCAGAGCAGGCCACACACCTGTCCTCATACATGATGCTCACAGAGTATGCACCGTGCGAAGTCTCGTTGAACATGGCTGTGTACTCTCCTGTGCCGACGTCAGTCACTCGTGCGACAGAAGTCTGCGACGTTTTGTCTGATGCTGAGCGCCAAAACACATTGAAAAGATCACCGCCCACTGATTTGCGCACGCCGGACTTGTCCTTGGCCACAAACAAGATGTTGAGCTCTTTTCCAGCTTGAAGAGTGAGCTCA
This sequence comes from Ulvella scutata, assembly GCA_032359135.1. Taxonomy (NCBI): domain Eukaryota; kingdom Viridiplantae; phylum Chlorophyta; class Ulvophyceae; order Ulvales; family Ulvellaceae; genus Ulvella; species Ulvella scutata. The sequence goes on along the minus strand of JAUMHD010030092.1, from coordinate 19,040 downwards.
TTGGTGTTTGTGAGCACCTGCAGCGTTGACAGCAATCTCTTGATACAGACGAGTAAGCTTACGTAACCCCGCAACAGTGCGGTTCTCGTCCTCACACCTATGTGGGAACCAGCAGAATCCGAAAGCAAACTAACCACGATTCGGCAATGTACAGATGCACATGATTTGGGCAACATGACAACGCAAGTTTTTGCACGTAGTCTGGCTTGGGCACAGAAGAAAAGGGCCAGTGCATGTCTGCACAATGAGGAGGCGAGCGTACCTCGCAATTGGGCGCAGCAGGCTTGGCGATGGAGGCAGTGACGGTGGCAGGGGAGTTGGTGATGTGGCGGCCGTCGATGGTGGCGCTGATCGTATACACGCCCGCATGCATGGCGACATACTGAAAGCACGCTGCACCTTGTTTCATGCCCGCAGGGTTCACACTTGTGCGGCTGGGACCGTCGACTGTGACCTGCATGTTTCACTATGCATTGTTGCGCAAGCGCCCTTTCCCTTGCCTTTTATTAAGCTCGCTGAGCGCAAGAATCACCTGGCAACAAGGCTGGGTCACTTTTTACAGGAAGTGGCTACAGAGGACTAGGGTTGTTGGTGCAGACACTCTAAGCCGCCAAGCACACCATTGCTACACAAACACACATATAACTCAATGCAAACATGTCGGCTTTGAATGCATGAAATCATTACTCAGTACAGTGCATGCGTACGCACCTGGACGTCGGAAAGAGCATCGAGCGCGCTGACGATGCGGTTGGAGAAGATATCATACAGCTCGATGAGAACATCGCAGGGCTGGCCCAGGCGCACAGCCTGCAGACCTTGCCCGCCCAGCTTACACTTGGTGAAGTCAGGCTTGCCAGGCGCCACTTCGCACTTGAAGGGGACGCCCTTGATTGGCTTGCCGCCCTCCCCTGTGACGTTGACCTCATAGACACCGGTGTGCTTCACCACAAATCCAGCTTTGTAGAATCCCTTGGACTCTTCCGTGACGGATGCCTGTACCCCATGGTGGTGGGTGGTTGTACAGCAGTGAGAACTCCCGGTATGAACTTGCTCACTTCTACCGGCACATGCCATTTCAGCCCAACGTCCCGGTTACCAGGAGCACAATATACCTTTTCCAGTTTTCGGATGCATGCAAGTAAGCATACGAGGCACATACAACCGCTGCGATCGTGGGTACAGTACAGCCTTCGCTTCATCGATTTGGGTGCACTAGAAACCCTACGCATGGCAGTAGCTCCACACACTATGCCATGCCTACAGACCAAAGCAGCAAAGGAGCAGCAGCACCTTCACTTCCGTCTGCCCGGCACCCTCAGTCATGCGGATCACGACGTCGAACTCATCGCCTCCCTGAGTGCGGATGTTGCCGAAACTGTCGCGCGCCACAATGCGGAATTCTGCGCGCTCACCTGCGCGCACCATTGTGGCGCTGTTCGCTTGCACGTCGCACGCAGAAGGGTCTATGCCAGTGGGGAGAACCTTGCAATTGAAGGGTGTGCCACCCACTGCTTGCGCATCTAGGCCTACCTGCAGATGTGGTATGAGCATACAGTAAGAGTTATGAACCTGCCCCACACCCAGCATGCGTGTATAGCTGCACACAGCACGTGGCAGTGTACCCATGCTACAATACGTCTGATGATAGCATCTGGAAGCATTTGCGGACTGTTCGGGAAGGGGTGGGGGTTGCCCCCCAGCACCTGCTGACCTCTACACCCCTGATGCATGCATACTACATCCGCACCTCAAGGGTCTCAGCTACTGCACATGCCCGACTGGGGTCATCAGGAGTGCCACGCAGGCGTGGAGTTCGAGTGGCTCAAGGGGTTCAAGAGAATGACAGAACAGACGCTTTCTGCCAACATGCAGGCTCCGCTTGCGATCATCAAGATCATGCAGACATGGACAGGATGTGAAAAAAACGGACTCCAGAGACCAGATTCGCACCTTGATGGAGTACAGCCCTGCATACTTACCTGTCCACGTCACTACATAAGTGCCCTCTGCATTGTCACGGATGGTTGCGTGTGGGGCATCAAACTCTGGGCCTTCGATGTTGATGTCAAACACATCACCGCCGCTCTTGCGTGCCACTCCTCTCCCATCTACTGCCTGAATCAAGCATGCATGGAACATTGGCCGATAATACGTTAACATCTGCTGCTGAGAATGCAAAGCACAGCAATGTGTGGAGCATGCTGTAAAACGTTTAGGTGGAACATGTGGGGGCAACAGCCCGCAAGAAAGAGTGTTGTTGAATAGACATTGTAGTGCTGATGAATTGGAAAAAAAGAAACCAAACAGTTGTGGTGGTGCCTTTGTGTTACTTGCTTTTGGCTCTTTGGGTTCATGCATATTCACTGCCTTTCCAGTTTGTAAGGCGAGTGGTGCTGATGAGTTGGAAAAAACGATACCAAACTAAGCGAAACAACCAACTTTCTTGTACACTTACGTACAACTTGTTAAACATGCAATTGCATGTTGTCAACGTTTCCCAACTGCACTGTGAAAGTTTTTAAAGCAGGCGAAGAGCTACTAAAGCAACCCTTACACCTGCACGAGAAATCTGGAGAACCCCAGGCTTGGCAACCACATGCAATGCAGCGCAGTCACAATAGCGTTGCTACATGAACCTTATCATATTGGCTGAAGGAAGCTAATAATAGCGTTGCTGATATTGTGTCCACCCAACAGAACACGTGTTGTGAACTGCTGAAGTCGATGCAAGCGTGTATGTTGACAAATACAGGCACGGCGCAAAAGTTCAAGCATCAGCATCAGCGGCAACACCTGAATTGTGAAGCTGGTAGGTTTTCCAGCTACAGCCTGCGACATGCCGGAGCCAAAACACCTGCAGTTCTTTGCCAGCGTCTCATCCGCCAAAACTTTCAGCCTCAAGGGGCACCCACGAATGGGCACCCCCCCCAGCAAGATGGTGAGACCGTATAGGCCCGCCATCTCTGGCGTGAAACTGGCTTCATAGACGCCCTGCATGCATCTTTCGTGTGTCATGCATGCGGGCATTCTTCTCCATAGGTTGGAATGACGTCTCATAATGCACTATATGTGGGCCCAACCATACGTCTACGGACAGTATTGCAGTGCTGAGTATAACAGAAACTCATCCCATGCACAGCAAGACTGCGCCCTGCGCTACAGCAATGCATAAATGAACACAAATAGACATAGAATCGATCGTGCGACGTGATGCATGAGGCAAGTGGCAGCAGCCAGCCCAGACACATCACATCAGTGCATTCAAGTACACGGAAAAGTAAGAGATGCTGCCGACCCGTGCATTTATGACAGCAACTTCACGCTGTGCTGCGGCATGTTGTGTTGAGTCAAGTCGATGAGTTCCAGCTCTAAAGTAGTAACGTAGGACGAATCCGGCATCTGCGGATAACATCAGCAAGCCTCACGTGTGATGAAGAGTATGAAGCGTTCAGTAGGATGTGTTTTAGACTGCTATCGGCTTCCACAGAGTCATATGATATGCCCGAAAGTATGTCGGTATGCAGAACAGTTCCCAATGATGTTTCAGATAGCACTTGTGGATCTTCTGAGAGCTGTGCTTTCGGCAGCAGACTAAGAAGAAGTTAGACGCACAATTCCTGTCTCGACGATTCGCGCATCAAAGAGCACTTTCTCGGTCTGAGCATCGAGCACTTGGGCTGTCACACCGCCCTCAGCAGGGCAGCTTTCTCCGAACTGATCAACAGTCCGAATGCCAGCTTTGACGATGTCATCGATGAAGGCATGTTCTTGCAACATAGTGACTGTGGAATTCTCTGGATCAGCCTTCGGGGGCATACACTTGACCCGAAAAGGTGATCCAGACACTGTTGTCTTGCCATAAGCCTGCACCCACCCTCACACGTGTGAAACTTATCATATAGCTCATCTTCATACTACATTCTCGCTTCAAGACAGGTTTAATGCCTGATTAGCCGGCTCATGATCACAAGGAAAACACAGGGGCGGAGGACAGAAGCATACCAAGCTGATGATGACGTCCCCAGACATGTGGGAGATATATTTGACCAGTAAAGACCCATCTCTTCTCTCCTTCACTTCGTGATCGACCTTCGCTGAGCCTTTGAAGGCGATTTTCAAATCCGTCAGCTGCACCCACTCACTTGGGTGTCGGATCTAGCCTTCTCATCCCAACTAGCATCATAAACCCCGACCGAGTGTAGCAGGTTCTCGGAGAAAGGGCCATGAATACAATCTCTAATGCGCGAAACATTGATCACTCTGGCTGAAGGCAACCAGTGCGGCTAGCAACACATATTCGCTGGTCTGCAGCTTTGCAAAATGCCGCTCAAAGAATACATGTGAACGTTTTCAAGCAGTGCTTCAAGCTAATACACTGTTCACCTCTGGGCAACACTGTATCAATGCTGCATTAACTGCTCCTTTCACGAATTGGGCGCACAAGAACGCACCCTCAACTTAGCTCCGGAACTAGAAGTGACCAGAAAGCTAGCAAACTGCTTTGGCGCGGCGAGCAGCAACCCGTTCCCTTTGGCCTCGTAGGAGGACGCATCTCTTGTAGGAACGTTCCTGTTGACTCCAGGGCGAGCTGCGTTTCGCAACATTCTGCAAAAATACTAGTAAAGCGTAAAGAAGCAACGATGTATGCCAGAGAGGTACATTGTATTCGCCAGACACATTCGTGTGCTTGTGCAGCCTGGCTTGCTCCACGACGAGTGTGCAGTCAGATAGACAGGACAGAATGCATCGGCAACACTATTGATTATTCATTTGTGAAATCATCGCATGCAGGTTAGTGGATACAGGGCTTCGAGAATTATCTAACTGGTGCAGATGTTGCTATACTTTGCTGAATTCGGCGATCGAGGCTGACTGAATGGGCCGAGTTCTTACTGATCTCGCCACGTCGGGCCAGATACTGAACATATTACACAATTTCAAAGCACCCAAAGAATAGTTTCGCCTCGTAAGTTTTATGATCGCGCCGCTTTACAGGGGCACAGGCTCGGCAGCGTCAACAACGGCGCAGGAACGATTCGTCTACCCTTGAGCGGGCAGTATTTAAGGACATGGCATAAGCTTACGGGTCGTTACATTTCTGCACAAGGGCGTGTTGTCTGCTGTTATCGTGCGCTCAAGGATGTTAGTGCTGCTCGTTCTTCTCTTCGCGCGAGCTTCAGACACAGTCAAGGATCCATTGGCTACTGTATCGTGAGACACACATATTATCAACTGTTCTTTCGTATGTACTGTCATTTCTCTCCGGGGTAACTGTTGTTGCGGATGGACCATCACTGAGCACAAGATGGAGGCAGCAGTTGGTCGTGGTGCACATGAGGCGACATACATTAGCCTCAACCTCGATATGTTTGTGCATTTCAAGGTCTGTGTGTTCTTGTAGTGCCTTATAGTTATGTTCAAGGGGCTGTTGCACATCATGATGCATCACTCAATGAGTCAGTTGGAATTGGTACCTTACCGATGAATATCGGTGGTCACTGCGGTGAGGCAACTTTCACTCTTCACTCTTCATCGAACTGTGAGCACTGGTGGTAGTATGTGCGATCATGTGGACAAAATAGCGATACTGCATGTCGCACATTCCAACCAGTGCCCTCTTTAGCACCACGCCTCCGAACCACACCATTACCCATGTGCACCCAGTAACGAGATGAACAGTTCGTATAAAGACACAGCATGATCTCCCTGGTACGTCGTTCCTCCCCAGCACCAACATCCTATTACGTATATACTGACCTGGCCAGACCCGCTACGGACGCTCGAGCATCAGTGCGGCTGAGAAAGTACAATTTCAATAATACTATATGAACTTATGATTCCAGGCGGGCCACATCGCGCAGCTGCTGACATCAGGGCTATATATATACACCTCTTTATTGATACATGTGTACGTGTACACCACGGTTTCATAGTCTCGATAGCAGCTTGGCCTTCTTCCTGGTGAAGAAATATCAGTGCTCATATGTATGTATGGCTGCTGCTTGCATGAATTATGCCTCCTTCGACTGCACAACGAGTGGCGAGCACTTGTGACGGGTCAAGCCCTTGGTCTACTAGCTAGCACACTGCTTGGCAAGGTGTCGCAATAGCTGTGTATAGTAACAAAGTCTATGTACGTCATGGTCCGGCCATAGCAAAAAGCAATGCATACGAAATGCATACGAAAAATGCCAGCACAGAAGTCTTCGGATATGCTTGGGGCCATGAGTCTCAGTGCACTGCACTGGACAGTGAAACGACATGTCCACAGTCAGAACTAATCACCAACTCACGGGGGACGCCAACTGAGTGGCAAAGGCCGCGAAGTGTACATCGATATCACTGCTTGTGCCTGCTGCACCGTCGCAAAACTCGCCCTCGTCTCCGTAAAAGGCCCCCGCTCGGGGGAATTCAAATCAACTAATCGGGGGCCACGCCAGCCCATCAAGGGCTTCGGTATCGGCACTCCCACATTTCATGTCGGTGGTGCAGCGAAGGGAAGCAGAGAGAGCTGCCCACGACAGGGGGGGGGGGGGGGGCACTGTCAAGGGGCCCCCCGGGGGGGCACCAGTCAACAGCATGCATGCTGCCAGTACATAATACATGGTTGCAAGTCCTCAGAATCACTCCGCGCAGATGGGGGCAAGTCGAGCATGCAGGGGGCGATGGTAGCAGAGGCTCAAAATGGTCAACCTCGAAATAGTGCTGCCGTTGCTGGTCACGATGACAACACGTCCAGCGAGCTGAAAAACTGAAAGCTTTCACGTCATTTCAAAGGGCGCTGGGGTCATGGTATTCCAAGGACACGCTTGAGAACTAAACAAAGAGTCCTGCAGAGGCCACCATTGGTCTTTACAGCATGCCCTCCTGCAGGGGGCCTGTTGTGATTTGGACATGGCACCTTGATCTGTTATATAGCCATGGCTAGGAATGCGTCCATTGATTGACACGTGGCCCAAAGATCCAGCGTTGTGGGTGCCGTAGTAAACCATCACTTGCACGCACAGCCCTCTACACACAACCATCTGCCCAAGCTGTGGAATTCTATCCACAGCTTGGAATACTGGAGCACATAATCGCTGGATCGTTGTTTGATGAGGCTGAAACACCATACACGCCACTGCGGTCGAGATTTACGTCGCCAGCTCAGCTGCTGCGTAGTTTCACACCAGTACTGAAGCAGAAGGTTTTTTGAGGTCTTTTTCCCAAACCAAACAGTGGCTCTGCACTTCTCCAGAAGCCAGGTTGAATGTGTGCCACGTTCTTATGGTGCAGTTGTCGACAATTTTGTTCAGATGTTTGTGTTCTTTACAGATTATGGTAAAGTTGGACACTGGGGACCCACAAGCGTGCATGCATTGTGGGCAGCAGCATAATTCAAACACCACAGCAAATCTCCAAGGGATATGTATGCACAGTTCTAGAGTCCCAAAGCCCACGGAGCTGGTGCGTTTCTTTCTCAATTACACACACATAGCACTTCACACCAGTGACACTCAATCCATACTGCGAAACAATGCGTCCTCCAATGGTACTAATGACATGGCCCCAGTGCTTCATACCTCCACAGGGCTAAGAGCCATGGTGCATACGAGCGGCATGCCTCTGGGGCCAGAATGATCTTCAGTGGTAAACTCTAAATGAACAATGGGTGCTTGACCATCAAGCACAGCAAGTGTCAAGGCACGACACACCCACAACAGACCCTCTGTGTCCATTGCTCTAGGTTGCCGTCATGTGTGCTGTGTTACACCCATGCACTACACAAAAGCATGGGCTGAGCTTTGCGTCTGGCAGTGCGGCCTATCAAAAAGGCCTGTGCGAGCTTGCAGCTTCAGGCCTGGACATGCATTGCAGATGGCGGAGCCCTACACCCAAACCAAGTGACTTCCCCATCGCTGTTGATGCTCTGTGCAGAGGTCTGGAGAAGCAAAGCAAAGCGAGCCCAGAGAGCATCGAACAAGCGCCTCGTGACTGGGTTGGACATGCACGACCACACATCACACCCCAGCTGAACAACACATACTCCCATTCCTTCTGCAGGAAGTCTTCATGTCTTCAACTGTCGAAATGTCCGAACGCACAAGACCAAGGCCTTCACACTCTCTGGCTCGAGCAGGCTGTGCATGTGGCACGTGCACTCCAAAAGAGATAAATGCTGCACCTGATCTACTCGGAGGATGCATGCACCAATGCTGCATCAGCATGCACAACGAACTGCTTCGTGGACGTTTCCTTGTCACCTCTCTCCTTGGCTTCTTGCAGCAGGTGGTGCAGAGGTTTTTCAGGTGCTGAGCCACCAACTGCTTAACTGATAACCAATTACATGACTAGTAAGTACATGACCGGCTTCCAGATGAGCCCATTTATACACGAGATCTCTCCTGCGTGCTGTCGATGCAAAAACATTTACACACGTGCTGATTGGCGCAGCAGCAAGGAAGCTGCTATGTCTGCAGCAGGGGGGCAACAGCTGAGTCTGTCGCAGGTTCCGAGGTGTTCGAATTCGTGACTATGGTGACGTCTTGGGGGGCCTCTGCCACCGATTCATGCTGTGTGGCTGCAAGTGGCTCGCTGCCATGCACCTGCATGGTGTCTGTGGTTGCTTAGTTGTGGCTGTGGTTTGCAAGAGATTATGGTTGCACCTGGGTTCAGAAACTGGAGATGCAACGCCAACGAACAGCAGGACAAAACATCCAACCTGATTTCGAAATTATTGCTGTGTGTTCATACATCAATGGTGTATTGGCTTGAGCATGGTGTACCAGAGTACGTTGAGTACACTTCTCTTCACCCTTGCTCACTGTGAGTGGAGAGAAGAAGTGCCACCGCCACCTCCCCCAAACACACCCACACCCACTTACTTAGGATGTATGCCTTCGGGTCGAGTGATCGCTGGTTCGATTCCTACTGTAGCCTTATGGTTTCTACTTTGTAACACACACACAAAAAGTTAATCAGGAACCACACCATACCCAAGAAGGGCTTCAGCCTCAGCACCCCCACACACATACAGAAACCACTCTTTCTCAGACCGGTCACACTAAACAAAGGCATGCCACCAGACAGAGCAACGCTACAAACACACTTCAAGCCTCTCCCTGACCAGCTTGCAAAGGCGATAGAGGGCAGAAGCCAAGCAGTCTTGATCCGCTGTACTGTGGTCATGTTGATGTCACAACAACTCTTTCAATGGCGACGTTCACTGACAAAAGGTCACAGAACAGGGTCCAAGCTGCGTACCTGGGGGGGTTTCGTGCAACAGCACATTTTACACAGAAGATAGAAGGAAACAAAGAAAGCCAGATATGTTATTCGGAGCAGAACGTCCAAGCTGATGCTGAATGCGAGACCCCTGGCCTGTATTCGCTTCTCGACGCACCCTAGTGTCGCCTGAAAAGCCTCCTCACACTCTTCCTGCATTTGGGGCAAGGGCTCCACGGAACCAAAGCAATCCTCTGCACGACATGCAAGACAATGATTATTCGTGGCTTTCTGTAACCTGAGATGTTCGCAACACTGACGGTGCTTACTGTGCACTGGGCTGGAAGACGAAACACTTGGTCAACACCAGCAGACCACACAACAAACCTCGGGCAAGACATGTTGCCCCACAGCTTGACCATCCAAACCTTCAGACGTATGGGTAGCGTACTTCGCTGTTTGGGAGGGAGTTCTGACACGCATGACTCGTAAAGACCAGCAAAGAAGTAACTCGTCCACAGGGCCGATATTGAGCCGAAGGCGACAAGACATGCGACAGATATCCACCTTATTCTATTCCGTGTGGTTCCAAGGCCGCAGTAGCAGCCACATTCACACCAAGCTCCTGAGGGGGACCGTCTGCCCCTTCCTCGCTCCCCCAGAAGCCTCAAGAGCAACGAAAAGCACATGGACTGGCGTATCGGTGGTTCAAAACGAGTAATGCAACAGTATACTCTGATGAACGTCTCAATAAAGTCTCGTGTATGATTGTCGGACTGCTTCACCTTGCACTCACACAGTCTGGGGACTCCGAGACGGCGTACTGTCAAGTCGCATGCATCAACCATCGATTGCAGATGTATCAGTGACCTATATACCCATCGATCAGAGCTCTAACAGCGGCCTTTACAACTGTTTCCTGACCACATCACATCAAGCGCATGCATGCACGGTTGAGCACATCTGTTCACAGGTATGCATAGCTATGGGATCATACAATATCACTGCAGTGCAATGTGCCACATGCCACATAATACGTAAAAGACGAACCTGTAATATGACGACTACCCCCTGTCATTTCGCGGCATGACCTGAGCCCTGAGCACATGACAGCGGTGTTTGTCAGCCTGGTATCAACACCAACTGCAAGCCCCCAAACCATATACACACAACGTGCAGAGCACCATGCGTTGTCGACCTTCATTGTAGACATTTCTGCGGAAGAACTTTCTCCCACCGTGCCGGGAAATAAAGTAGACAACCAAAAACTTGCTACATGTATACATGTGTGTGGTGCATGTTGTGAGACTTCAACAAAGCGAATCGGGCACCTTACAAACCGGAAGGTAGTAAATAGGCATGAACCTAAATAGCCAAAAGAAACTAACACAAAACATCCACCACTTCACTCGAATGGGGCACCTCGTCAAACCCAGGATTTTTTTTTCAGCACCCCAAAGGAGTGTGTAAAGTTACAGGCTTAACTCCATAGCATGGCTCATGTACCCCAAAGGAGTGGAACGGAGGAGGACAACGGTGCGGGACATGGAACCAAGCAGGCAGAGCCAATGCCGAAGAGAAAGGCACAGCATACCAGAAGCAAACATGCAGTCACCAACAGGCTCTGCACCATTCGCAACAGGCGTACTGACCAGGCAACAAGCATGGAATAGGCAGTAGCACAGACAGCAGCAGGGAAACCCTGTAGGTGGGTAAACAGACGGGCGCAGCACCCATGGAGCTCAAACGTCACGAGTAACCTCAAAGGGGTGGGAGAGGGAAAGTTGTTGCCACTTCCCGTCCATTCCTGTGGCTCAAGTGCCTCAACTGTGCACTATTCAGCTTGCAACGTTCGTTGTGCTGTGGTATTCAATCCCGGTGGCCAGCATGTCAGTGTGCGAGCAGTTCAATACGCACAACCAGAGTAAAAAAGCTGAGTGCGTACAAACTCAGGACATGGGAACCTGGTTTGATACCATACAAAGCTGTGTTTCCAGTTCCATGTACAGCATGCCTCCCGTTCAAGCAGTATTCATACATGATCCCGCTGTGACGAGCAGCCATAGTGCTGCTAAACGCTTGTCAGTGTCTAGAGTAAAGGTATACACAGTGAATGGCACGAGGCCTAACTCTAGTGAGAACAAGTGCCAGCAACTGGCCTTTTGGGGCGCGAGGATCATGTCGTTCTGGGGGTTAAGTGCTTGCTTTCTGTCTCCCATAACAGGAGGCTTTTAGTGCAGTGGTGACGAAGGGATGGGGAGGGGGCTTGGAAGAAAGAGAGGTGATCAGGTGAAAACAAAACCTGTCCTAAATAGCAGGGGGACAAAGCTTGCGCCGTCACGCCAACTCTGAGGGGAAAGAGCCTCAGCACTCCGATGAGCGGGGGAGGAGGGGCATCTGCCCTAAGTGGCTGCCCCTCCTCCTCTGCTCTTCTGAGTCACGAGGCCCTTTGTCCCCGAATAATATATATATATATGTATGTATGTATGTATGTATGTATGTATGCATGTATGTATGTATGTATGTATTTGGCCTCGGGGTTGGCTTGATGCTGGATATTTTATGTTCCTGTTATGTAGGAGGATGTGGGCAGGCAAGGAAGCCTCTGCAATCGCGATTCATTACTGTCTTCTTCTGCTTCCTTTTCTATCATGACTCCTCTGAATCCTCGTCGTCTGGGACATTCAGGAATCGAGCACGTAGACAGACCTGGTGAAGTGTTGTGCATGGTAGGAGACGCGATTGAAAGCGTGTTTGTGTCGTTTGACATTTGAAAGAGTGAATGTGCTGGAAGTAGAGAAGCTGAGGAGTAGAATCAGAAGACCATCTGCGAGGGTAGTGCTGAGACTTGATCTGGGAGCATCCATGTAAGCATCTATGTAGTTGCCTTCCGTTGATAGTGCTACTGTTGAGTGGATCGTACATCAGAACCAATGTCTGGATATCCGTATATTTCTTTCTCTCAGCGTCCTTTTCAGTGTTGGACGCTGAATGATTACGTCGATAGCTGGACGCTGATTTGGAAAAGTTCCAAATTCCTGCTCAGAGGAATGCGGAGACTGTTGGGTACATGCATGCATGCCCTTGCAACCTGTTACCTGGGGACAGTGGAGGGGAAACTTCTGGAGCTGGCATCTGTACTTGTGAACTGTAATCACTTGAGAACTGTTGAGGGGAGAGAACTGTTGAAGGGATGTTGCATTCCGGAGACTTGCCTTGCAAGCGTGATGGTATAGGAATTTCATGAGCAGTACACAGGCACTACTGTTACCATCAAAGACGCGCAAGATAGTAATCGTTCACGATGATGGGAGCGTACGAAACGGCCCACACAGACCTAGCTTTCCGAAGTCCTCGTCGCCACAGCGAAACCCTGAAGCCACTAGTGCATGCATGCATGCATTGGGACCTCAGGCATGTCAACGTAGCTACAATTGACCTTTTTGCCACTTGGGAGGGGGGGGCACGTCTGTCAAGTACCCAAATGGCAGGAAAACAATCAGACATCAAACATCATGTATTGTAATAAGGGCCCTGGGGGCCAAAAAAGAAACGGATGTATCGCTCTAGCCTATACACGCTCTGGCACAGGTCACGTGTTGTGGCGAAACCTGGAGGGCTCCAAGCTGCAACCATCAACACCTCCGCGGCTGCATTTTTCATGCAGCAGGTCAGCGCCCTGTGTGAAACTTGCATTCATACTGACCTTCAGGTTCCTGTGTGATCAGAACTGTGTGTGACATGCATCGATAGCGGCGCAGTGCACGAGCACAAAGAGTGCAGAACTGTATGTGATGAAACCTCGGGAGCAGCAGGGGATCATAACCTGGGGTCAGTGCTGCGTAGATAGACCTGGATTAGAATGTATAACAACAGAAAATACTCCCAGGAGCCAAGGAAAACAGTCCCAGGAATCGCAAACAGTCCCAACGAATCCCAGATAGTTCTATCAAACTTTTATAATCAAAGGGTACCGAGCCGTAGCACACCAACACAGCCTTAGGCGCCCGCCGCCATATGTGCTGCGGCGGTGCCTTTGGGGAGAGTGTGCACAGCCTTTCGAAGCGCCGCTGCTGGAACAACCTTGTTGCTTTTGCTAGGGCTGCCCTGGGCAGCTGCCCCTCCGGTCTCTCACTCTTTGGAGTGCTGAGGCACACTCCAGGATTGGCGTGTTCCCTGATTGATAAATGCTTTTTTCACAAGGCCAGTGGACAGAGTGAGCCAAAATGCAGACTGCCACGCTCAGATTGCTCCACTGGCCCGCCGCAATTCCTCCATCCGCCAGCCGCAATATACTTCCAAAGAAAAGACATTAGCTGTTTGGGGACTGCGCCATACAAGATTTGAGGTTCGGCCTCAGCACCTCACTGCCATACCTTACAAGCAACTCACAAGGGAAATTCACCAGCAACTCGTGCCGCACCCGGCTCCGAAACTTGAAGAGAAGACAAGCGGCGGCTCTGGCCTTGTTGTGTATTTGAACCCGGGACCTTGCTTAATGCTGTACCGTTTTAATCATGAAGCTTTGCGCAACATGAGGAAACCATCGAGGGCGTTCTGGCTTTCTGGGAAAAGCGCCTGAATGACACTTTTCTGCCCTTGTGGTGGATCACAATGCTACATATAAACAATTTATGTTTGTCATTTTTCTGTGATGACGATTAGCTTGTAGAAAGCTGATCGGGAAACACGCCATACCCAGGAATGCCTTTGACCTCTGCCTTTCCTTTTTCCTTGTTTTGATCTCAGCACCCCCAGAGGGGCGGGACAAGGACATACACCTACGGGCATCACGTTACCAGAGATGCAAAGGCTGCGGAGCGCAAAGGCTGCAGAGAACCCTGCACAATGTCGCAGGCAAACACAGGGCCACCAGCAGGGACTGCATCAGCACCAGCAAGGAGGGTATCAGCAGCAATGACAGAGTACACCGCAGCACAGACGCCAGCCTCACATTCCTGCAGGAATACAGACGGATCAAGAACCCAAGGGACACAATATGTACTCACAGAGACAGGACCACTCCGAAGAGCGGGGAGGAGGGGCAGACACATAGGGCCGCCCCAGCGAAGACAACAGCAGGACAAACCGAAACAGCAGAACCCAGGATTCCCTATATAATTTACTGTGATTTGCTGGTACATGAGCCATTCTATGGAGTTACGCCTGTAACTTTACACACATTTAATTTACTTTCCCCAGAGCCTGCACCCCAGACAAAATTGCTAATCGGGAACCACGCCATACCCATGAAGGGCTTCGGCCTAGGGAACCAATTGCAATATTTCTTAAGTTGCAGAAAGCGCACCGCATCGGTGGAGCACCGATGCAAATTTACGACATCACATCATTTTAAGGAGTGGCGTGTTAAGATGTGTACTGTGAAGATGTGCACGGTGCATGTATAGACGTGGTGTGTACAGTGGAAGTACACAGCTGAGGTATACAGTAGACATCTATTATAGCTCTCGAGATCTAGTTGTGGTCTCAAAGGAGCTGAGCTGGATCTCTTCGATCCTGCCCTACAGTTGTATTGTGCTTTGACTGAATACTGTATACCAAGAGCTACCGATCTGTAACTCACTTCATGGTTTCATACTGCACCTGAACATGGCGAGCATCACACCTTCCTGCTTCCTGGGTTCAGGATCCTGCGAGTTGTTCCTGTCCACAATGGTGCAGGCCCCTGATGCTGGCGATTACTGAAACTAGGTGCACCAGAACTAGAAACTGTCAGAAGTTAGGGGGTGATGAGGAGGCGCGGCATGCGACCACGAGTTGCTCATGCATCACCTCCCGACTGGTTCGAACAACCAGCAACTTGCGGGAGAGCTCTCGAGTCGAGCCAGCTATAGCTACGTTTGTGATATTAATGTGCCGCGCGATGGGTACGAAGCAAGCTCGGCGCTGTAAGCTCCACTCTTCTTCCTTGTGTGATCTATATGTAGTTGATGCCGTTTAGCACACATTTACGTACGTGGTGTCTATCTTAGGAGTTCGACAGTATTTACGCTTTGCAGCCAGCCCCGAATGGTATGTAGTGGATTTCCTTTCAAGTGGCACACTCACATGCGAAGCCTGGGGCACCCAGAGGCAGCAGCCAGGCTGACCTCAAAGCTGACGCGGCCAGTTGAGATCTGTGTCAGCATCAGAATGTGCGAGTATTTTCAAGCCTGCTATACAACAATCCCCCTCATAGCCTTGGAGTCTTTTCGCGGACCACAACCTAGTTCACCAATCAATTGAATTCAAGCTTGGGGGATGAAGTGGTGCCGTTTCAGGGCGACATCACACTGTGACATGTGACGCAGCTAGTTGACACGTGGGTGAGAAGTTTGACACACGGTACAAAATCATCTGCTCCTGGATGCACAATTCATCCTCGTAATGCCTACAGAGAGAACCGGAGTGAAGTACTCCATTTATTGCTGTTATGTCGGTGTATGTGTCATCGCGTTCACAAGTAAACTTTGACCGTTGTGTGCACACTCTATTCATCGCAGAGCTCTCGAGATTCTCCGGGACGCTGATGTGTGTGCAATGTCTCGAGGTCTGCAATGCTAATACAGAAAGTTGCAGTCTGTAGTTCTGCTAGCGTATGAGCGACTGCTGTTGCCGTGCAACGAGTCGCAACTTAGTCCTGTTTCCCCGCGTAATTACTTTAGTGGCAGCTGGGGAAACCTGGGAACAGGCTGCAATCGCCATAGAGACTACAATAGGTAGCCCGTATGCTACACCAGCTGTTGTTTCCGTGTGTGCACTGCTCCATGGGAACTCCTGCACTAGAGACAGACTCTAAGAACAGTTATGCTACGGATGGGGAAACGCAACAAGCGGGTTCCTCTGTCTCTCGGCCTCACAAACATTTCAAGACTACTCTCGTCTCCGCCTTTGACGGGGATGGCTGTAGTTGGACTGTCCCGGATAGTGCGCTGCAAGAAGCTCATCAACACTTTCCAGCTGCCACTAGCCTTGTAGAGCTACAGCGGCGCCCCCTGATTCATGACAGACAGACAATACGTCGAGAAAGTGCTGACAACGTAGTTCAATCGTGTGCGATGTTCGGTTCCGCGCCCTCGGCTCTTGGCTGCTTCGATGGCGGCAGCCAGTACTCTTCGCGCACGCGCTCTGAGCACTCACTGTCCAGTATGGTGCGTATCAAACACTCCTATATTTTTTCGGAATAGTGTTTCCACGCTAGGTAAGAAGGAGTGCCTTGCTGTTTTCCTTGTCGAAGCTTTCGAAGTTCATACCTCGCACTCTTGCAGGCCAGTGTGGAGAGCGTGATTACAGAAGGGGTCCCGTTCCACTATTCAGATTACTCTACTGTAGGGCAGGACTTTTTCGAGGCCTTTGACGAGGAGAAGGATTCTCGGGAACATGGGTCGGGCGTTGTGTCCAACGCTCTCTTGAAGTTTGCAAAGCACGCCCTTGGGTGGTGCGTACACGAAAACCCTCACCATCTTGCTCAATTGTCCAAGAATGGTTCAGAGCAGCGCTCTAAGTCCCGCAAAGGCCGCCGTGGACGCAAGCTGACCAGGAGGAGCTTGGGCAAGAAGGAGATGTTGGGTGACGAGCGTGCCAGGTCTCATTCTTGGGAGCTAGACACCGTCATGTCTGGTGAACATGAATTGCTGCATCCATTTGTGATGGGCACTCTCTCTGAGCCTGCTTGGCGCATTGAGAAGCTCCTGGAGTCGATGGCCAAATCCGCACCCCGCTGAACAGGCAGTGGCAATGGTCACAATAAGCAAACAGTCGGTAATTTGCTGACTCGATGCATGTATGAAATTCCTGATTGATTCATATGGGGGTAGCAATTGGAGACCTCCAAGGAGAAGGTCTGAAGGTCGTGCCTTCAGTTGCTGTGCTCTGTTGTCCAGTGGCGCAGACCCCTGGACATTCATTATCATCATCATGGTTTATACTCCTCATAGAGCAAGATGCTACCAGATCTACCGCTGCTGGCCATGCTTGCATCATGAGGCATCTTGATGCAATGGATGTGGTTCGATTGGGGCATTCATTGAATTGCCTTTTGTCCGAGTGGGGGAAGATCCTGGTTTAGTGTTGTTTTTGAACCTGGTTCTTAAGCTTGCTGCAGTTCCTACTTGCTCCCAGATTGTTGGTGTGGGAGCATTCCTGGGTGTGGCTGGTCTGGCCCCCCGAAGGTATGGTAGCGTACCAGCAAGGTTGAATGCCGGTAATCAGACAGTGCAACCTAGTCCTTGGGTGCAAATGAAGCGCGAAAATCGCGCGGCATCTGTTTCTTGTACAGTTATTTTGCGTAGTGAAGCCTTCCGTGTCACAGTTCCAGTGAGCTAGCATAGCACAGTACTTGCCTGTGACAAAAGAACACCTCGTTCGCGTGTAGAAATCACATGCATACTTGGGCAGCACATGGGCACTGTCCTTGCACCGAAGAGCAAAGGAACGCCCTAGTAGAAACAAAGGTGCACACATACTTACCGGCACACATTCGTTCGCAACCAGGGGATCGAAGCCACTCAAGGGCCTCTGCAGTAAGCTGCAGTTTGCCGAGGTTCGTTTCGTGCTCCGTTTCATAGTGCTTGCTATAAACCTTGCAGTGGGCGGGCTAGTTGGGGTGTGTTCACATCAACAGTGGCGCAGCTCACAAGCACACAAGCTGCACCTCCACAGAGGGCCCACCACCACAACAGAGCATCTGCAGCCAACCTACAGAGCTAGAACCACAACCTATAGAGCTAAAACCGCAACGCCCACCACAAAGCGCCCACCACACTAAAGCAGACAAAGCAAACAGCCAGCCACTGGACAATGGAGACAGCGTCAAACCCTACACACAACCCTACACATGCCAGCAGCACAGCAATGAAACACCACTGCAGTGGATTGGGTTGGCTAGTTGAGGTGTCTGCGTTGTTGTCGGCTTCTCACGGATGCTCATGTGCGTGTTCACACTTTGTGCTTGAGCACAACGCCACTGCTGATGTAAGATTCAGGTTGTTGAGGGCTCTTGTGATAGCGAAGGTTGCTGCTTGTGGAAAAAGGATCACAAGCAGCAAACACTTTTCGCCTGTGAAAGTTTCATCGACAGTGGTGCAGCACGGAAGGCCGCAGAGTACTCACTGCTACATGCATCCAGAGCAATCAACGCGTGCATAACCCAACCCACAACAGCGCAGCCACGCCACCATCGACAGAACTTTTTTTTCGACAGATCCACCTTCGACACAATGACACGCACCACGACACACTATAGACTTAGCCAGGAGCAGACGTAACTAGAAGAGAAACGCACACAGCGCCGCAGATTTACACAGAAAACCCTAGTCAGAAGCACGCCATACCCAAGAAGGGCCTCAGCCTCAACACCTTTGAAGGGGTGTGACAAGGACATACATCCCTGGGGCAGATTGAAGCAGCTGCAGGGAGGCAAACACAAAGACTGCAAAGATTGCCCCACAATGTTACGGGCAAACAAGGGTTAATAGGGACCGCATCGTCACCGACAACAGCACCAACCAGGAGGAAGACATAAGCGACAAAGTACACCGCAACACAGACAGGCGACAACGTACACCGCAAGGAGGAGCATATAAGCGACAAAGTATGCGACAAAGTACGCCACAACACCGACAAAGTACACCACAACACCGATAAATTACACCGGAACGCCGATAAAGTGCACCACAACACCGATAAAGTACACCGCAACACCGATAAAGTACACCGCAACACAGATAAAGTACACCACAACACCTCGGCAGCTCCACATCCTCGAAGCATCGCGTGCGCCAGGGCTCACTCTGCTGGCCCCGCAGAGGCGCTGGCAACTCGTGCAACTAGTA
>JAUMHD010030081.1:0-25652 GCA_032359135.1 Ulvella scutata | reverse complement strand
TCGGGGGCGGGTACATTGGGAGGGGGCGAGTGGGGGTGTAGTGCTGAGAGCTGTTGCAGAGATTCTGCGTTGATGGTTGCGAGGGGCTCGGCGTCTGGGCGTCTAGCAGCTTTCGTGATGCTCCCGAGTGCCAGATATATATCGCTGGCCCACAGAACTCGTGCAAGAGTTCTGCGGCAACCAACACACAGGCAGCAGTTCTGCTGGCAACCTATAAAACATGATAATGCCATTCTATAGCTGACAACTGTCGTACGCGTACGGGCTCTTGTGGAGTGCCTCATGATCAATTGCAAGACGACATGTATGCAGACAGGTCCGCGAACTATTTCGCGCGATCTCGTCACATACAAAGACATGTACACCACAATAGCCTGTTCACTATTATTATCTGTTGCTTGCTCGCCCTTCAAGGTGACTTCTACCCAGAGTTACATGGGCATACTTGTAATTCTTTTATGCTTGCGTTTTTCGGATCAAGCGTTCTGATCCGAAAATTTAAACAACACAGCCAGGATAAAAACTCCCTTGCTGTGTGACAACCTTTTACATGCTGTGTGACAACCAGTGTTGTACAAAATTGTTCAAAATAGCCCGGACTGACTCCGGGGGACCCGGGGAACTTTCAAAACTGGGTGAAAATCAAAGAGACCTTTTGCACATCGGCTAAATTTCAAAGCCGATCTAAGTATTGCCCGTACTTTCCGGCGGGTTGTAGACCAGTGGTGGCGACTCTATCGATGCAGCCTTCGCTGATGCGCGCCTCTAGTTTTTCCCCATATACACATGCCAGATGCATCGCACACAGCACAAACTCGTCAGGACACTCGTCTGCTGTGCATAGATCAATGTCCTAGATGTGATTGATGATCGAAAAACTAACGTTGCGCAGTTGGCGAACTCTGCAGTAAGATATGACGGACAATCATCGATTACGATCGTTGCAGTAGTATCCATCCAGGGTTACTGGCCATGCATTGCGGAGCCAAAGTGCACTCAAGTACCAGCTGGATGTCCTGAGTACACATGATGAACGTTGAGCGCAGCAATATTGCCAGACAGTGCGAATGTGTCGGTGCAAGTGCAACCATTACAGTGATCGTGCTGCGGGAGGATACTAGCGAGAATAGCAGAACTGGTCCCGCTGTCAGAAATTCACTCTGCGCGTGAGCAGCCGCTGTGGGTCAAGTAAATTAGTTTTCAACAAGCCAAAGTCGTGTCTCGGCTAGACCTCGTAAACGACGACATTTTCCCAAGCGAAGAAACATCGATTCTACATCCGGCTACACATATGAACGGTGCACGACAAGTGAAATCGACTCTTCAGCGGGGGCACGTTGGTGCCACGTGGTACGTGTGCATGCTACGTTGCCACGTGGGTGTGCTCAACAGGGGCTCTGTCAGGATGGCTGTGCATAGGGATAGCTATGCATCCCTCCAGTAGTATATGTAGTAGAACAGTCAATGGACGAACAGCGCAGTTCTGATTGAAGAATGTATCTCAAGGTTGAACGGGGATTTATGTCCCTGTCCCACCCCTTCGGGGGTGCTGAGGCCGAAGCCCTTCTTGGGTATGGCGTGGTTCTCGTTGGCCCCCAGGGCCCTCATACTCCTCATACATCTACGCTTTCTTTTTCGCGAGGTTTTAGCCATAACCCTGACCAAAACGCCCCCCGGCAGCACATCTCTGCGGAGGCAAAAACTTGTTTGGCAGAGGCCCTGGCCGCAAGGCAGACGCCGGACACCGGTGCACAAGACAGGGGCAAGACAGGGGCACAAAACAAGGAGACGTGGTCTCCAGTGTGAGCTGTTGTTGCTGTCGTTCCTGTATTCTTGCTGTATTGAAGCGGAAATAATCGTATGAAGCTGGGGTTGTGGTGCCTAGGAGGAGGTTTCGTCAGACTTTTCTTCACCACCAACATGTTGCAACAGTGCATGCACCACCAACATTCTGGATTTCCTCACTCGAAACCCGTTGGGGTCCCCTCCAGGCTTGCACAAAATCTCAGGAAACTGCACGGAGCACTCTGGCCGACCGTTGATTTTCCGGGTCTGATCACCTGACAAGGAATGATTTATTTGAGCTGGATGTATTCCCAGTGGCGAATTTTGCTCTTAGTTTCGGGCTCGGGCCGAGTGCACAACCCTGGTCTCTGCCGTGCGGTTTCGGTATTGTTATTGATAATTGCGCGCAACTTGTCAGCCACGGTCAGCCAAATCAAATAATATCTGTCGTGCTCACCCCCTCACCCCGGAAAACAATGAATTGTTATATGTAATATCGCCTAAAATGAATATTTCAAATGATTTCGCTGATATACTTAGCCTTTCCCGATTCCTTAACTATCACAGTGATATATCGCTGCCGTACAGGACGAGGCGTGCGAGGGCAAAGCGCGCACCAGCGCGCGCAGCAGGGATCGCTTGCGGCGCTGTGTCTAGAGGGGGCACCGACCACCGCCCTACGCTCCCTTGCGGGGCTCTGGCTCATCAGCAAGCAGACCTGGACGCTGCTCTAAGAGCATGGCCGATGGTTTTGACCGTGGTTGACGTTCGAACCCCAAGCACGCCACTCATAGACACAACGCTCGAACACCTGGCCAACTTTCTCGCGGTACGGCGCCAAAAATAAAGCCCTATACACCTCTATTACGCAACCTGTGTGCATGCAGATCCCGTCTGGTGGCATCTGAGCTCAGCTGAGACGTTTTTGCTATCATGAATTTGTGACCCTATCAAGTGCCCGTTTGTTGGCGCGCTTATAACTCGGTTCTGGTGGTAAGCCCCCACAGCCCTCGTACTTTTCTCGTTTTGTCATGCATAACCCGCCTTGTGTTATTTTGATTTTGACAGCTGGGCTGCGGGGCTGTAAACATGATTCCCCCCCCCCCCCCTTGTGTTACTTTGCTTTGAAGAGCTGGGTTGCGGGGCTGTAAACCTGTCCCCCCCCCCCCCCCCCTGTGTTATTTTGTTGGGAAGAGCTGGGCTGTAAATATATACCCCTGGGCTATATAAGGACAGCCCAGTCTCTGGTGGCACTCTCTCATCCCCCAAGCGTCTGTGCCAAGCACTGGAAGGATACCGATACAAGTTTCGACTCATCACGACAAGGGCAACACACCAGACACTGAAAAACACATGGTCCTGTTACCTTATAACATTGCATTGTGCGGTGAAGCATACCTGGCCGTCCTGATGTCCCTAAGATGCGGCCCAGCATCTTCAGTTCGGTTGATCCCTCAGCGAAACTGTGCAGCATGTTCTGCACAATAATTGTAATTTGAGCTACGTTGCGACATGGAACAGCGACAACTTCAGAGTAAGTGTGAATCACACATAAGAACGCACGCGCACGCAGAGCGGGCAAGACATGCACAACCATGCTAATTGATTCACTCAGATCATGCTGTTGCGTATCTGATATGCTGCTCTATGGAATTTGCAACCGAAACTCGTGTGCAGAATCTTCGACGCTGAACGCCTATGGGAGAATGCCAAGAGGCGACCTTCATATCCATGAGAGCGAACGAACGAAATTGAAAGCTGTGACCAATGCATAACCATCTGGATTCACGTGGGCAGAGCATCTATTCCTTGTTAGCTTCAGGTGGCCCACCAACATCATGGCAGGCATTCGCAAAAATAGAGCCGTGCTTCCGGAAAGAAGTGGCTGCCTTGGCAGACACTGTAGAATCTACAAGCCGTCCCCAATAGTCCATAATCCATGTGGTCGCTGCTGTGCGGAGAAGGGCAAGCCAGGTTAGTCCTCTCATACTGCTGGTGAGCAAGCTGGGCCCTTGTGAATACTGCTGCAGAAAATACATTCATGAAAAATCCAGGGCCATCATGCATCGTTTTTACCATGGTTGGTGGTGCAACTAGGACATGTAACGGTGATGCACACAAACCATATGTTCGTTCAGTACGTACTGCTGAGTGCAGAGGGATCTAGTCTACAGTTGAGAGCAGCATGGTATGGAGCAGAGCTGTTTGGCAAAATTATGGGAGGTTCTAGTGGGCAGCAGAAGTCGGACACCACTCTAGACAGCATCACCTGGGACAGGGCGTTGGAGGAGATCAGGGCTGACTTCGACAACAACTACTTCGTGAGTGGTGATGCTGAAATGCTTGCTTATGACCCCCAGGTGCGAGTTGGGCATGCATGCTAGTCGGTACAGCCTGAAGCGCTCAACTGGTGTGAGCGTACGGGCGAAACAGACAATATCAACGCCGACGCATGCACAATCAAGTTCTTGCCTGACGTAGTCTAAATTCTGGAGGTGATGCAGTGCTTGTTTGCGGACCCCTTCACCAGCTTTCGAGGGGTGGACCGGTTCAAGCAGAATCTGGGCAATTTTTCAAAGTTCACGTACGCCCTAGAATCTACCTCTTCAATGTCGCACAATGTCAAACTTCTGCATGCTGTGTGCGGCGAGCTCAGACACCAGGAGCAGCACCGTCCAAGCGGTTTGAAGTTTGAAAAGCTGCGCTGCATGCAGATCGGACGTCAGGTGTGATGTCACAGGGTGGGAGGATCTAGGGGATTGCAGATTGAGAGTGGCATGGCGGTTCAAGTGTATTCTGGAGGTTCCATGGAAGCCCATTCTAGCAGCTGCAGGTGTTGCGCTCCAGTGCCCTTGAGCTACCTCTGTTGCAGGCGTACGTTGAATGCCTTGCACACAGCAGATTCTCCCTGGTGCCTCGTTGCAGTGGTCGTGCTTCACTGTAGTGTAGCAGGGTTCACGTCTGAGTCGTGCAGGCAGCACAACATACATCGGCAACGCAGACACAGGCAGAATTGTGGAGCACATAGAGGCCTGGGACGTTGAGCCTGAAAAGGTTCTGAAGAGGCTACTGAAGCCGTCAAGGAAGAACGTGGAACAGGAGGGCAACGCAATTGAGAAGTTCATGGACGCAGCATACAATGGTGACTACGGCAAAGGATGGTCTCTTGCAGCTTGGCCCGTGCTGATTGTACTGTTGCCAGATGCATTGTTGACGTCGGGGGCAGGTTTTGTGTTTCAGGAGGGCGGATTGGGGGCATTTCTGTTTGTGCTGCAAGTAGTGTTGTGGGCCGGCTGTGCTGCGTGCGCTGCAACCATCACGGTAACGAAGGTCCAGGAATTGAGGAGCTGAAACCTTTTGCTTTCCTAGTGCCGCCTAGCGCGAGGCTCAAAGACTTCAGGTGTAGACAGACTGAAATACAAGCAGTCGCGATTGGCCAGATATATGAGCTGATCGGGAACCCGGATGGCCTTCTGTGTCCCCAACAAGGAAAGACAGCAACAAGCGAGATGAACACAGATGTTGCAGAGAGTGGTGCACCACGTGGGGAGAAAAGACATATTCATACACAGGGACTGCTTTGTAAGCTACAAGTGCACAATCGACATGCTGTACACAGCAATGGCACAACACGCCGCAATGTGCACAGCTGCAGAACAGTCCTTCGGGGCAGCAAACCATTTGAGTTCCAGGGGATGCAGGTGGCTCGTACAAAGACAGGTCCGAAAGGGTCTAAATTGCTTGCCATAAGGATTATGTGGAATGCACGCCTGCGCCCCTGGGGGCGGAGCAGACTGGTCGTTCCAAGACAGTCCAGTGGCGAGGCATTTACGGCTAAACGAAAGAGTCACAGAATCCGAAATCGCTGCTCTGTTCCACCACTTTCCACGAGTGAACCGGCAGGTAGGCTGACACATACCTGGCAGCAGTCACGGTGAGGCTGCCAATGCGGCGTCCCATCCCTTCGGGGGTGCTGAGGCCGAGACCCTTCTTGGGTATGGCGTGGTTCCTGATTTACTTCTTTCACGAAGTTTTTTATTACGGTTATGGCATGGCATCCTGCTGGGGCCAGTTTAGCACAGTGATACTGATACCTAGTCTATTCATGAAGAGAGCACACTTCTTCCTGGGTATGACACCGGTCCCCGAGAAGCATTCTTTCTCTCTCTCCACCATTTTTGGAGACACGTGCATGCTTGCTCCCTCTTCACGTGAGATGCCGCCGCCAATGCTCCAGGCTCTCGTGGCCATGATTGGTTGACTCAGCGTGGTCGAATCTCGGCACAAACATCTATAGCACCAGCAAGGAAGTAATTGCTGCTGTCCCCAATCGAGCCCATCATTCACAAATATGCAGATGATGGGTAGTAATCTGTGAGTACTGCCAGTTCTGACTTCTTGCCAGTCCATTCCATTGCCAGAAATCATGCGGTTGTCGAGGTCCGACTGCACTGCCGTCCGACTTGCAGTAATCCAACCTCTGTCCAGACATCAGAAGCAACGCAGGCATACTCCATGTTGCGTGTTTCTTGAAGATGACGCTATAGCTGCTAGTTCTGCTGATCATGCACGCCCGGCTGCCAACGGTTACAGCTCCCACAAGAGCTCAAAAGATAACCCTTTGCTGATAAAGGGAGCAATGACGGATGCTCAGCTACGAGCTGCTATCACGGAAGTCATCGGCCCACACGGGCTTCGTGCGGCTGTGGGACATGGAGCGCATGATGTCGCGGAAGATGATAGCGAGGATGTTACGAACGCGAGCGACGATATATGGAGTAATGTTGCTGAAGAAAACATACTGCCAGCTCAGGAGCTTGGTACACTGTTTGACAGTGCCATCCCGGAATCTGCAGGGCGGGCCGATGTCCGTGCTCTGGAGGCGATGCAGACTCAACTGCAGAAGTCAAAGACCACCGAAGACCAAGATATCAGTACCAGTGCGACAGTAGGGGAGCTGTCGGAGGTTGCTGCCCAGGAGACACTACCTGATGTGGACACAATGCTGCTGCCTGAAATTCAATCCCCAAGCAAGTGCGAGATGCATCGCCTATCCAACGATACTAGCCCCTTCTTGCAAGAAATAACTCGAAGCTCGAAGTTTCTGGACAGGTGGACTGTGTTCAGCAAGCAGTTGGATAAGTGGGGCTATGCTGGTGTGTCCTTGTCATGCTCCCTTTGTATCAACCAAAGGCACGGCAATTTTTGTCATGTGATGCTCTTCCCACCATCAAAGTAGATTATATGATGTTCCTTGCATGCAGATCCACGGATTCCTACCTTGAAGCGAACAATGACGAACTTTGCTCGCTGTAACCCAGACTTACTTTATATGCTACCAGTCCGGCAGCTGCACATTTTCGTGAAGAAGTTTCGGGCCTTCCCCTCACGATCTCTTGATCGGAAGTTCCGAGCTGCAGCATCCCGCTTGGCCAATGTGTACGTGGACTTTCAGATTCAGCCAACGTTCAATGGCAATGCGTGTTTTCAGGTGCCTTTCAGCCACTTCTGCCTGCTGTTGATTGGGATGCAATCTTGCAGATATTTCCTTGTATGAATAGCAGTGCAATCAAGAGTCAGCACAACGGTTACAGCCATGTCCCAGGCCTGCTTCCCCCCTCGTGTAACATCAGAGTGCCTGCAGGACGTAACTCGGTTGTTGTTGTTTGTTGCCACTTCCGAGTTTGCGGAGATTGAGGACACTGCGCCTGGGATTGTTGCTGCAGCAAGCGAACTCTTGGTAGAGATCCTGGTGTCCAGCACACAACCGCCAAGTGAGCTAGCACGCGAGGACCACAGTGCGCAGTGGCGTGACACACGTGACACGTTCAGTGCCAATGCCACCGCTAGCAGTGGAAGCAATAGGAAAGCGAGGAACAGGAAGGCTCAGAACAGGAATTCTCAAAGGTGCAGCCCTGTATGTGCTTGTTTGCATGTCTGGGTTGCTTGCGCATGCTTGAACCAGCCTATCAGACAGTTCACCATGACATCTCATGGTGAATCGTGCAGGAAGCAGAGGCGCTCATCACAGCTGCATGACGAGGAGGCAGATCTTGCTGCAGAGCGGCGGCTGGAGAGCATGGAGGAGAAGTTGGCTGCTAGCCTTCGCAAAGGTAGCAGCGGGCAGGGCAGTGCGCGCCCGTGGACACCGTGGGACAATGTTTCAAAGGATTCTGGGTATGGATCCAGTAGTGCTCCAAAATCTGCTGTGCGTAGGCAACGTGCTAGAGGCAGGGAAGGAGCTACAGAGAGTAGACCGGTAGGCGACGCCTCACGAAGCCGGCTTAGTGATGGGGTGGTCAGAAAACGGGATGCTGGTAGTGATGGGACGACGAGGGGCCTGGATGAAAGTGGTCATGTCAAGTCCTCAAGTGAACGGGCAGACTTTGGTACACAGAGGCAGAGGAGGAAGCAAGGATCTGACTCGCGCATGGACTTCATGAGTTTAGTTGGGGATGGTGCAGTAGAAGGAGCTGCATCGCAAGAGAAGACCCACAGTGGCAAAGGTCCAGAGAATGGTACACGTGGTGGGTATGGAGCTGGCCGTGGTCGCAGCGGTTACTCTGGAGGTGTTGGCCTCCTGTGAGGTGCATGTATGGTAGTCAAGTGACATATGGGATTGTGCACAAACATGATTCAAGCCACTAAGAAGCAGCAAGTTGCATTGGCGTGTACATGTTGGGAACACAGTATCAGAGTCTAGGCTCTTCCTTTCAAGGTGTGCCACATATGCCTTCAAATATCAAAATGAAAGCAAGCACGAGAGATTCAAAGTGAACCTGAGGAATGCAGTAGAGTCTGGGAATCGTCAGAGAATCGAGCCTGGGTGTTGCTGTAAGCTTGAAAAGACCCCAGTCATTACTCCAGAACCGACTCAATGGCGCAAGGACTTCGAAATCAGACCTTTCAAAGTGAACGAAGTGTGCCTTTTTCATTCACTCCATGGCATTCCATGCCATTCGGACTGTGGCATGCAACCTAATTTTAGTGCACCTCAACTGTGTTTCATTCCATTATACTGGCGTTGATGAGTTTGTTGCTTCTTTCGAAGGGGCGCCAGTTTTGGCTATGTTGGCTTGTAACAAGGAGGTTTTGGCCGTCACTAACAACGGTTTTGAAGATTTCGCTATTTAAAATACAGAGGAAACCCAGCTGCATGCGATGGTTGTACCTACGACAGAGGCATTTATCAGCCTTCTACACATTTGCCCATCCACAGTTCCAACACATATCGGCTCTTGGTGTTCGTTGTCTTCTTCACTCACCTCAATACAACAACAATGGCTCGTACAAAGCAGACCGCCCGTAAGTCCACCGGAGGAAAGGCTCCACGCAAGCAGCTTGCAACTAAGGCTGCACGCAAGTCTGCCCCTGCTACTGGTGGTGTCAAGAAGCCCCACCGGTACAGGCCCGGAACCGTTGCTCTGCGAGAGATCCGCAAGTACCAGAAGTCCACAGAGTACGGTTTTAGCTGTACATTCGCTATGTTGCATCCACGTTTCTTTGCCCTGTAATGTTACTACTCATTCCGGACGGCGGCACAAGCTGCCCCCCTCACAGACCTACTCACAATTACTCCCTGGCGTGTCGCAATTCATATACCTTGCCATTATTGCTTAAGCACTGAAGCACAGAGCGGGGCTATGTCCACCAACCATCGTTTGAATTTCTGGCTGTCACAAGGAGCTGTATTGCAGGCTTCTGATCCGCAAACTGCCTTTCCAGCGCCTCGTCCGTGAGATTGCTCAGGACTACAAAACTGACCTGCGGTTCCAGAGCTCTGCAGTCCTGGCTCTGCAGGAGGCTGCAGAGGCGTACCTGGTGGGTCTGTTCGAGGACACTAACCTTTGTGCGATTCACGCCAAGCGTGTGACTATCATGCCTAAGGATGTACAGCTTGCGCGTCGCATCCGCGGGGAGCGTGCATAAGCGTTCTTACAGCTTGGTTGGCTCGGAAGAGAATGTGCTGAGCCGAACGGAACTTGTGATCCGGTGTTTTCTGAACACCACCTTACACACGCACAAGTGTGCATCAATGCTGGGTGCAGTTCTTTTGCACGCGTCGTTCGGAAAGTAGCCATATTAAAATGCGATGTCCTCAGTACCACGTATCGATGTAACAGGTCATTTCAGTGAGCAAGTATGTACATGGTTTTTGAAATGCTTGTTCAGTCTTGTATCTCTTGAGACACGTGCAATGTTCTTTAAATTTGTGTGCCATAGGCCTCAGAAGGAGCAAGCCTGTTCAACACGGGCTTGGTGTACACAGGCCACGTGTCAATACTCGTGCCTCCGATGAACTGGTACTAGGTAAGCTCGTGTTGGTTCGGTGGTTATTGAGGGTAGCCGTTGCACAGAATCCTTTACTGCTGTGGCCCTTTCACTTGTATCCTCCGTTGAATTGTTCATCAGCCCATGAAATAGCCTTGGAGGCAAAGAAGACACTGTTGCCTGGCCCGTGCTTTGGCCGAAATGTGTGTGTTTGTCTTCATGCATCTGCCATACATGTGGCGCGCCATGGATCGTCCGCAACAACGTTGTCAAATGTGGAGCGCCTGTCGAGTTCGCGTATATATACGGTCAGGACTGCATGTGGTAGCGATGCATTTTTTTCGAGCTCAAATTCTGCTGTAAGGTAATTCCGTCAGCGATAGTGTTTTTGGTTGGTCAGGAAAACACCTTGTAACTTCGGAACGGAGACGTTTATGCAGCGATAATGACGCTCTCCTACAAGAACAAACATGTTCTGATCACAGGTGGGTCTGAGGGTATCGGCCTCGCCCTGGCACATTACTTTATGAGAGACGGGGCCCTAGTCACCATTCTGTCCAGGAGCTTGTACAAACTAAACAGTGCAGCATCAGAATTGAAGGTACGGTAGGTAAATCAGCAGAGAATCAACTGAGAGTCGACGATGCGAGCAAGCCTCTACAGAGAGCTACCTGTGTGTTGCAGGAGAAGAACCCAAGCACGGGCTCAGTACACATAGTAGCAACCGATGTTTCTGAAGTTACGAAGCTGCAAGCCGCTCTCAAAGGGTTGGAAGTTGAGAAGGGTCCTGTTGATG
Organism: Ulvella scutata; assembly: GCA_032359135.1. Classification (NCBI taxonomy): domain Eukaryota; kingdom Viridiplantae; phylum Chlorophyta; class Ulvophyceae; order Ulvales; family Ulvellaceae; genus Ulvella; species Ulvella scutata. Next base: position 14,800 of record JAUMHD010030081.1, on the reverse strand, counting down.
TAGCTGTGTGTGTCGCAGGGATGTGTATCCCGAAGTTGTTCAAGGATCAGACGGTGGAGGAAGCGCACAAGGTCATGCAGGTGCGTGTGCAGCACGCTCTTGCTTGGCTTGGAATTATCATGCATGGTAACATGGTAATATCTTATTGAAACCGCTTTGAAGCCCTTACATGAATGCAGGTCAACTACTGGGGTTGTTATTATACAGCTCATGAACTGCTGCCTGGCATGCTTTCAAGAAAGGCAGGGCACCTTTGTTTCGTGTCTTCAATGGCCTATGTTGCCCCAATGGCAGGGTATGCATCTTACTGTCCAACCAAAGCAGCTGTGAGACACCTAGCTGACTGTTTGCGCAGCGAAGTCATCGGCACAGGTGTGTCAGTTTCGGTAGCCTATCCTCCTGATACAGAGACGCCAGGCTTTGACAAGGAGAACGAAACGAAACCAGGAGAGACGATGGCCATAGCAAATGCACTGCAAGATCAGGTGTACAGTGCTGATGCTGTTGCAAAATGCATGTTCGCTGGGCTGCAGAGAGGTGCATACCACTTGCCCAACCCAGATTTTGGACACAACATGGGGTTGTCTTTGGTAGCAGGCATGACTCCAAGACCCAAGTGGGTGCTGCTCGAAATTCTACTGGCCCCGATACTGGTCATTGTTGCTCTGGTGCTGGGGATGCAACAGGATAGAGCGGTGAGGAGTTACCGTGCAAAGACCCAAGGAAAGCATCCTTCAAGCTGACCTGCCACGGGATGGGCATTTGCACACCACTGCTGCAATACACTGTGCGGCGGCATGGGACTGGATAATGCCTGCTCAGTTTCCCATCTCCAAGGGAGTTAGGCGCTTTTGCAATGGGAATACCATTTCAGGTTTCAGCGGACGGGGGTGACATTGTTTTTGTTTGGTTTCCTAGATGTGTTGTGTGGTGAGGCAGGTATGATACTAGTTGCATGTCCAGGCCTGTCTGCCAACTTGTATGCAGCATTCCGAACATATTATTTCCGTCACCACAGTGTGACACACGTTTTCTTGGTTGATATCTGTTGACGACACTGCAAGTGTTGACTGCTCTCTCTGCTCTCAGGTTGTGAGATGCAATGTATGCAACACAATGTAGCTCATGCATCATGAGAAAGGCGATGAGTACATCTGTTATTGGCTATCATGAAAATAATCCTTGCAGCTGTAACAACTTCAATGCTGTTGTCTATCCACCACGCTTACCTTGTGCTGTGGTCTTGAATGCCCGTGAGTCGCTCCACAAGTAGCTCCCGTCTGTGTATATGGCTTTCACACAAAACACATAATCTGTGGCTGGTCTCAAGTGGCTGACGAAGTACCGCAGAAACTTGCCCTGAGCCACTTCCCGGACAACACCAGTGCTCACAGACATCATCAGCTTGTATCGCTCGATCTGGTCTGCGTTCTTCGTTGGTGGTCGCCACACTACCTGCACATTCCACTCAGGATCATGCTCCCACGCATATGATGAACTGGTTGACAAGCTTTGTGGATGGCATGCCTCGATGGAGGTAGATGACACTTCAGCATCGGGCAGCAGCTCCAGCACATCCACAACATCTTCCTTCTTTTTCAGCCCCCGCATCGCTTCCAAATGCTCTGGAAGCACCAGGGTGATCACCTGCAGTCAAGCCCAGCGCTATCACTCTGAGGTTGAACTGCTGTTTGTCATTGCTTTCCCGGTGCATGCTGCGCCATAACTCCAGCACGCAGAGCAGTATTCTGCCGAGCTCTCAAAGTCCACCTCAAGCACAGCCATGCATGCATCGTGTAGTTGTGGTATAGGGGGGCTCAGGATTTTATGTTTTGAGTTTCAGACAATACATGGCATGGGGATGTCTGCAGACCTGCAGCTCAGAGAGGTGCTCCTCCCGATCTGGCTTCAGAATGTAAATCTGGTCATCGCAGATGCCAAAGTATGAGCCTGCTGGCTTCAACCAAATGATTCCGTTTGCCCACTGGCCCGTGTCTATTTGTTCCCATCGGCTCCTGCACGGTTTTCATGGTGCATGCATGGTGTGCGCTGTCTGTGCAGCCAGTTCCCCAGAAGAAGACAATCTGCGTTGGCGCACACCCTTCCTCCAAGAAACGCAAGCATGAATGCAAAGCACCCTATTATTCAGGTAGGAGCAGAGGGTGTGATAAAATGGAGGGGAAAGAAGGCGCTTGCATCTGAAAGACAACCAACGTAGGGGCATACTGTTGCAGATGCAGCACCCAAGTGTCAGTCACGAGAGAGCGCGTGCCACTGTCGCTTACTTTGTAGCCACCAGCTACCAGCAGGTATGGGACCAGGCAGCTCACAGCTGCACCTTCCCTCGGAGCGGGACACGTGCCTACAGTACCAAGCACAGCCCAGCTGAAGTGTTCAGCATCCAGAATGTGCACATCATTTAGAGCCTTCGCAGATGTGGAACCCCCAAATAGGTACAGCTTGCGGCTGTCATCTGTGGCTACAAGGGACGCTCCCTTTCTTGCACATGGCGCAGCTCCAAACGTTGGTATCTTGGCCCAGGTCAAGGTCTCCAGGTCGAAAACCCAGAGCTCGTCGGAGAGCCCAGTCTCAGTCAGCCCGCCAAACATGAATACCTTTGATCTGATCGATGCCATAGCATGACCTACTCGCGGCCTAATAGCACTTTCCCCCTCCCTGACTTTGGGCTGCAGCCAACGCCACTGCTCAGTGTTGAGCACCGCTGCCGCAGTTGTCAGGGCCTGGTCACGGTACCCACCATGCATGAAGACCTGCATTGCAACAGATACCCTATTGAGGACAGCGACGAGCTCCACACCTGCAGTTGGCAGCCCGCCCAATTTCCAGCCAATTTGAGGATGCAGGGAGCAAACTAACAATACCTTCGAGTTGCCCATAACTGCACAGCTTGCCTGGACAGTTTGCCAGTGCATGCGGGCCGACGACGGCAGTTCCCATGTCATTGAATGCAGATCCAAGTGGCACACTTCCTTCGACATATTTTCGCGCTGCCCCTGCCCGCCAACAAGCACCAACTTCCCTGCAGCGCTTGACAGCATGATATGCAAGATTGTCGCTAAACTTCAGAACTGATAGCATGCCACTGATCTAGACTGTCCTGAAGTTGCTTCAGTCGGACAAGTGATGCAAACCTTGTAACGCAAGAAAGGAGTGCCCTTCCCTGTCTGAAGGAATTGTGCCCTTCAACTTGTGGTACGTTGTCTCCACTATCCATGGCTCGTCGAAGAAAATATTGTGCTGCTTCGTAGTACTCGCTTTGAGCTGCAAAGCAGCATTATCACTCTGGCAAGCAGCCAATGTAGCATCCCGCTCTGCTAGTGTCTCCCGTAAGTTGGCCAACTCGTCTGCCTGTCTATTGATTACTTCCAGCTGCTTCAGTGCGTTTTCTTCCAGCTGCTCTTTATCAGACAACACAGTCTTGGCCTCCTGGAGTCTGCTCTCGTACTTCTCCAGAGTTTCCTGCTGCTGCCGGAGGCTGGCGTCTCGTTCCGCAAGCGTTGTGGTGAGAGTTTCATTCTGTACAGCAAGAGCACCAAGCCTGCAACAAACGCCAGCTACGCTGTGATTGCTGGAGGATTTTCGCCTCGTGAGGACTGCTGTGTCACTGCCCACACCTTGCCTCACTCGCCTTAATTTGCCCATCCCGATGTTGCAGGATGTGCGTATAGTCTTGCGTTGCTTTGCTGTGCTTAATCTTCAGTGCATCCAGCTGTTGTGTGAGATCGTCATGTGCATCTTTGACATGCCTCAGCTTCTCCCTGGCAAACGTTAGCTCAACACCTCTGTCAAACGTCTCCCCCTCCAGCTGTTGCAATTCCTGAGCAGATTTGTCCCTGCATATGATCCATTACCTTCGGTTCCTAATTAACAAACATGGCTTATTGGAGACCATCTGCAGGAAGCGGTGGCAATCCATGGATGTGCAAGAAGACAGTTCCACAGATACCATACAGGATCACAAGCGTCAGAGTATGTGTGTACTTTGTTACCTACATTGCACAGCTACATTGCACAAGGATGCAATCTCATGAGTACGAAAGAAACTACGGAAGGCGTAAAACAGCACATTGAAGGCGAACATTCATAAGTAGGAAGCGAAACAAGAGATATCACTGACTCACAACGAGCTGGGTAGGGCTCAGATCATGTACACCATGCTGTGAACCAAGGACACACTCAGGAGCTGCAGCAGCTTCCTTCTTGGGGGCCATAACGCGAGAAAGAAACTACAGTAACGTCTTATTAGCACGATAAGAGTGCCACGACTGTCATTGTGGAAGGTGCTCGGGCATGTGAACGTGACTAGCAACCTAATAAATCTCCATCACTTTGGAATACCTAACAAACTCAACTATGAATGATGTAAACTGTTCAAATCAGTCATGTAGCACGTTTCTGCAAAGTCCTTGAATGGTCGGCATGCTGGTGCCAGCTGAAGTCTGCAATGCATGGTTGAACACGTCACCATTATCAGGGCCCTGCAGGGTTGATGGGATAATTGGGATGGTAAAGCACGCCCGCCACTCACAGGTTATAAGAGGGTATAATTGGAGCAGCTGGACGTTCCGAACTTGCATATACATGCGGCACATCAGTGGTCAGCACGTGTCTCTGTTCAATTTCGTCTTTGCCTTGCTCGAGGCTGGTCTTGCGCCGGGTTTATCTGCTCAAAACTCGTGTAGCTCGCTCTGCATTGCTAGCGAATCAGTGCGCATCTTGATTCGCAACACACAACTTCACTGAATAGTGCGAACTCCCGGTATCAGTTGTGGCGAGCAGGCTGGAGCAGACAGGGCATCATGAGGGTAACTGTCACTTTGGGCTACAAAGGCATGCAGGTGTGGAGCATCAACCCTGACAGGCTTGAATTCTGGCGGAACCCAGGACCGCTGTCGCAGTTGGATTTCCTAAGGGCCCCTGTTGCATCGTCCATTATTACCACAGTGTTACCACAGTTGCAGGTTCACCGTGCACGCTGTACAGTGGATTCGCAGAAGAAACATGCAAGGTGGGTACGTGTGGGTGTGGCGGAAGCTGAGAAGGCTGAAGTCACATACTTCACCAAGCAGACATCACACATCGCAGATAATATATCAGAACTTTTTGGAAACACACCAAGTGCGTTCCAAAGCAGAGCAGGAGGCGCATCGGTAGAGTACATTGTCCAGGTGTAACGCTGCTGAATATGCAGTGGTGTTCCTCAATAAGATTGCAAGTGGTTGCGGAGCACGGGTGGCAGCGAAGCTTGAAATCATGGAGCCAAATAGCTCTGTCAAGGTATGGATTCTCGAGTGCACACAGGATTATCGAAGACAATTGCTGACTGTTGCCGCATGCTGAGGCTGCCGCGCCACATTTGTACCCTTGAACAGCATCGTACACAGTTGCACTGCCACCATCAGCATCGCTTTGTTCAAAAGCCACACTATCTGTCAAATGCGAACAGGCACAGGAGCGAGTTGTGCACCAAGAAATGCTGCCATGCCATATTGGTTTCTATGTACAAAAGCACACTATGTACAAAAGCACAGTACAAGTGCAAGATGTGGCAGGTAGCAGAAGGGACAGCTGGCTTGCAGGCGTGCACACCAGCACCACAAAGCCACTCACGCTCCGTCGTCATGCTTTGCACACTTGCTCCACACACTGCACGTTGTATTGCATCTCTGGTCAGTCAATTGGAGAAGCGCGCCGCAGCGAAGTGACTGCGGACCGTCACGCAACAGAAATGCAATACATGGTCAAGAATCTACACTTCCAGCAGGCTGTCACAAAAAGCCGCACCTCACTTGAATAGCGCCACAGCGCGATAACGACACTCTCTCACAGCAATCTTGGCCACACTGCGATAGTATTTTCTGCAGGATGCTCACTGCATGATCTCTGCCAGGTCTTACCAAAACCCCGGTGCACACCAGAGGGCTCTTCGAATTCATTATGACGCCATATAGTCGTCCCACCATGCCAACATTTCCAATTAGTGTATCGATTATTTCATGAGGCCCCAGCATGCAGTGCAGTCCATGCGGAGCACATGTGGGCATGCCATGCAGGACAGAATAGGAGTGTCCATGATCATGGAAGCTGAGCGGAAGGGAGAGATTACCCCGGGCAAGACACAGCTGGTGGAGCCGACGTCAGGAAACACGGGCATTGGGCTTGCGTTTGTTGCGGCATCGCGCGGATACGACCTCACGCTCACCATGCCAGCGTCCATGTCCCTGGAGCGCAGAATCATGCTGCAGGCCTTCGGGGCCAAGCTTGTGCTCACCGGTGCGTGGGGGCCCGTGGCTTGTCTGACGCGCCTGCTTGGATATAACCGCTGCACTTGCATGCGCATGCTGCCTTGCGCCACACACTGCACATGTGATGTGCCCTGAGCGAGCGATAGCTGCATAGAAACAAACCCCTATCTCTCTGCCTCTAATTCCGGCGTTTAGTGCAAGCGGCTCTGCATGTGCAGTATGGCATGCATCTGCATGTTGCGTGTTGCAGAAAGAGGGGCATCAGGCATGTGCATGTGTGTTGCCTCAAAGGCACTGAACCGGGCGGCCGCTCTGCAGACCCAGCACGCGGCATGGTGGCGGCAGTGGAGAAGGCTCAGGAGATCACATCCAGCAGCAAGGACGCTGTGATGCTGCAACAGTTCAACAACCCCGCCAACGCGGCGGTCCACAATGCCACCACAGGACCAGAGATCTGGAGGGACACCGCAGGCAAGGTGGACATCGTGGTGTGCGGTGTTGGCACAGGCGGCACCATCACGGGTGTAGGAGAGTATCTTAAATCCAAGAACTCCAACATTCAGGCGCGCGATTCCTTGTGCTAGAAGTGACAAAGTGCAGCCCGTGCGTGCAGCTGAAGTACATGCTGGGTGCGCGTGTCCTGCCTGGCCCAGTGAAGAGCTGCTCCACATCAAAGCAGGCACTGGCATGCAGGTGGTTGCTGTAGAGCCTGCGGAGAGTAACGTGCTGTCTGGTGGAAAGCCTGGCCCTCACAAGATTCAAGGCATTGGTGCAGGATTTGTGCCGGGTGTGCTAAATACGGAAATCTATGATGAGGTAATCCAGATTTCGAGCAATGATGCTGTGTCCATGGCTGTGAAGCTAGCCAAATCTGAGGTGCGTACCAGTCTCATCTCGACAGCAGCATGTGGGACGTCTGCTCACTTGTTGCTGTGTTGGGGCTTGTGGCTGGCCACGCGCGGCCACGAAGTGGTGGGGGGAGAACAGCAAGTTGAAGTGAACTTGAAGGACATTGTTCAGGGGCACAGGCAAAGCCACAGGAAGTGCAGGGTGTAGCACAAGAAGGCTGTGCATACAGGGTAGGAAGGCTGTGCACACATGTCCGGCAGCAACACAAAGGGCAGCAAGTGCATAAAACCGTGAATGGCATGCATCTGACCAGCTCCCCATAGATACATCCTCACATGACAGACCAGTTGCAGGGCTTGTTGGTGGGCATCTCTTCTGGGGCAGCAACTCTAGCCGCAATTCAGGTTGCCTCAAGACCAGAGAACGATGGCAAACTTGTGGCAGTGGTGCTACCCAGCTTCGGTGAGCGGTATGTGCCAGGCAACTCCAATCATTGTGCCAGTGCTGTGCAATTGACACTCTCGAGAACTCAACGCGGAGCTTATGCAGGTACCTGTCAACCGCACTGTTTGAGAAGGTTCGCAAAGAGTGCCAAGGGATGAAAATCGATGAGCGGGTCAAAGTAGCTGATGCTGCTGGACGAGAATTCTATGTGCCATGAGGAAGGAGTGTAGCACTGAAATCGTAAATCCTCAACTCCTGTACTGCCTGTTACGATGAAGGTGGTGAAGTACGAATATTACAACTGTTCAGATAAGAAACTTCGAACTGTCAACTCGCTGTAAAATGTGTCGGCGTCCTCAGATCCTTGCTATCACCGGCTGACACAGCAACCATGACATGCACATGTTGCTGGCAAAGCCCTCCTGCCTGTTCCCACTGCAACCTCATATACGGCCACCTACTTCACCCCCTGACTGTCCCTCCTCCGCGGAAGCCTCCGCTTAACGCTCTCACCCACACTCAGGATGCCATCCCGCCCCCACTCACAGCATGTTGCTACATGGTTGATAGTGCCCTACATGCGGCCGAATGCCCACAAAGTCCCTAGCTACCCCTCCGCTGTGAGCACTGGAGGGATAAACTTGTGAGCTGCACCACAACGTGCCCTGCCGGAACCCATTGGGCGGAAACACGCTATGATAGTCAACAATGATCACGGCGGACCGCCCTTCCCTGTCCCTGGAGCATCACTAGCACCGAACACTTCCTTTCCCAACTGCTTTCTGGCAAGGGCATGACTTCATTTCTACGCAGCAGCCGCAACCGGTCTTGCACATGCGTTTGGCGTCTTTCCTTGTCTGGTAAACAAGTGGTTCACGGCGAAGAAAATCGGATATTACCCGATAACGCTTGCACCAAGAGCTGTGACAACGTCCCCATTGCCGATGCAGCACTACACATTGGAACTGCACACTTCATCATGATCTCAACGATGAGACATTCATATTTCAACCTTTCAACAAGCTTTCAGTTGCATAACCTACAAGCCGCAAAAATTTTGCAGAAGATGGAAACAACACATCTCCTCCCGCAGATCACGCTTATAATGATATAGTACAAGTGCATCACGGAGTGCGTTGATTGTGGCACCGATTGTTCAGCCTGGAAAAGCAAACCAGCACATGCGCCTCCAGTTTGCAACAGGACTCTTAGCAGATCTCTGGATATTATCAAGGCTTCAGGTACATGACATTTCTTGGAATCATCCACACCAAACTGCTGGAGCAGATAGATGCGAGAGCGAGAGGTGGTGTTGACTAACACCGGTGACAGGTTCCAAACGACTCAGGACATTCTTAACAAGCCCTACGATTCGGATGCAAGGATGCTTAAGCACGCTCACCGCGAATGCGGCGAGCGAGCTGCACATCCTTAGGCATGATGGTGACACGCTTGGCGTGAATCGCGCACAAGTTCGTGTCCTCAAACAGACCCACGAGGTAAGCCTCGGCAGCCTCCTGCAGAGCCAGAACTGCAGAACTCTGGAATCGCAGGTCAGTCTTGTAGTCCTGGGCAATCTCACGAACAAGGCGCTGGAAAGGCAGCTTGCGGATCAGAAGCCTGCAAACGAAGAACATGTCTGATGTTGGGTTTCAAAAACAAAGCCTGATCCTTCCAAAGGATGGTAGCGGCAGTTCACGATTATACGGTGCTTGACAGTGGGATGTGCGCGGGAACACTTTCTCTGACGCTTTTGGAACAGGTTGATGGCATTAAACAGATGCAACTGGCCCATGGAATTAAGTAGAACGCACTCGGTGGACTTCTGGTACTTGCGGATCTCACGCAGAGCGACGGTTCCGGGTCTGTATCGGTGGGGCTTCTTGACACCGCCGGTAGCGGGGGCAGACTTACGAGCAGCCTTGGTTGCAAGCTGCTTGCGTGGAGCCTTTCCTCCAGTTGACTTACGAGCGGTCTGCTTGGTACGAGCCATTGTTGCTGTTGTGTGTGATTGCACGAAGAAGGATACAAACGTCTGCAGCCGAGATGTGTTGGAACTGTGCAGCTGTCAGGCGCTGAGTGACTGATAAGCAGGAAGGTTGGTGTGCGAACATGGTAGTTGTCTTGTCGACGTGTTGGTACTGAAACAGTTCAGCCGATTTTCGACATATCCCTCTATCTCGAACCATGCCCTCGAACTGAACCAGTCACACAAATTCCGTCTTCCTGAAAGCCCGACTCGCACAGCGCAACGCAATTTCCTCAAGGAGTACCTTCACTATTCGTTATGCATCGTAGATGTGTTTCTTCTTGTGGAGTTCAGGTGTACAAGGTGGTTTTTGGACTCATGCATGGCACAACAGTGCTGCCGAACATGTATATGCCCCGAGGGCCCTGTCGATGCAATGCCTTTGAACCGCACTATGTTTATGCTGACTTCATGTTCTGCAGTCAGAAGTCTGGCGGGAATGAAGGCAGGGAAGTTGTGGTGCTGCAACGAGCAAGCTTCGTTGTGACACTGGTCTTATGCTTGCCAACATTTTGGCAACGCCTGCAATTGCCAGATACAACATCCAAGAACCACCAACTTCCATCCAACGGCAAGGAAGCACCATCGCGCCAGCTCTTACTCAGCAATCTTGGCTAGCTTATTGCAATGGTGACAACAGAATACCATGTGCACAGAGTGAGGCACAACAGATGTATTGCTGTTGTGCTGCCCCCCTCGATATGGCTCCCGACCAACTTATTCTTCTTGGACCCCAACTATGCATACATCTTTCTTACTGTCAGGGCATTCATGATGGGTAGTGCACGGTGGGAGATGTGAGGCGACTAACACTGTGCGTTGGTTCCCAAACCTTCGTGTGGTGGGTGCTTCCAGCATGGACATGACATCTCTGCTCTAGTGCCGCGCTTCCATATCAAGGATTGCCTGCATGCAACCTGATGGCCCAGCAGCATTTCACCTTCCTGCGGCGTATTTCGATTCTCGTCTGTACTGAAGTTCGCGACATGCAGGAATCTTAACCGATGGTGATGGTCACCTATCGCTGCTGTTTTACCATGCATTGTGTCTTCTTCAGTTGCCAGGCTCCACCTCCAATGGCCATGAACCGAACAAAGTGTTGCATGATTCGCTACGCTGTCGCCCTTACTACGCGCCATGGCCTTCTGTTGATGTTTGAGGTGACCTTCCGACCCTGTGGTACTTCTTGAGGGCTGTGCCCCATGCTTGCTGGAACCTTCTGCACTGCGGTGGCAGCCTTGGAGCTGCACAGGCTGCATTCTTCTGTATTGTTGTTGCATATGTCCTGCTGACTGTTCTTGCTGCAGCTGATTATGATGCTGTGCCTCTGGTTGAATGTGTTTTGCCCACTGTGTCATCAGTCTTTGATTGCTCTGACTCTGACGCCCACTCTCGTGTGCGTTTTTCCTGTCATCCCCTATCTGTCCATCTCAGGGTGGCGAGGCTGGAGCCCTTCCTGCACTTTGCTGGTCCCTGACTGTGTGGTCTTCCGTCAATTGGGGATGTTTGGTGGATTCTGGCGGTTGATGCATGGATAACAAGTCGTTGCCTTGCTACATCGATTCAATCTCCATCTGCCGCCTCAAAGGGTCAAGGACTGTTGGCACTGGATGGGTGTTGTCTGAGCCCGCAGGGCCCTGTGCATGGATTGGACATTTTTCGGCCGAACTTTCGCCTCCGAACATTCGTGCTCAGGATGGTGTTGGGATGATGGTGCGGGAGTCATAGTACCCGGATCTGGTCATGTACAAGCAGTGTAAACGACACTGAGATTGCTTCCACCGGTGTCCCAGCTGTGATCTTTCGCGAGGGGCACACGCGGCGCTGTCGAGGCTGCTAGTTCCCTACACGCCTACACGCCGGACAACGTTGTGCATATGCACATTACTAGACCTAGTCTTTGAGTTGAAATATTATGCTCAGGTGTATTGTACGCGCCGCAGCGCGGGCTGCCCTCCCACTGGAGACCTCTTTTTCCAGCTCTGTACATACCATCGCCGTAGAGTCTCAGGTATGTTTGCACCAGGGAACAACGTTCAGTCGGTTTTTATATATATATCGAAGCTGATGTGTGTTGATTTGTGTTCAGGCTCTGCAGCAGTCTGGACACTGCACAAGAGCTTTATGGCAGGCATTGGCAGGTACACAAGTGCAGCACCGGTTCATGGCCACCAACAGCACAGATGTTTTCAATGTGGTATGTTACCGCTATCTTTTTGCATTCTGATGGCCTGGATGTGGCGATGTTGCATGTAGCAGGACTGCTGTCAGTATCTGACTGCACTGCAGCATCACGACACACCAGACAACAACAAGGAGACAAAGTTTGACTTCACGGCAGCAAATTACGAGAAAGTGAATGAGATTATCGCGAACTACCCACCAAACTACAAAGCCTCGGCTGTTATCCCTGTGCTGGATATTGCACAGCAGCAGAATGGGGGATGGCTGTCACTCGCAGCAATGGACAAAATCGCAGAGGTCCTGGGCATGGCTCCAATCCGTGTGTACGAAGTAGGGACATTCTACTCAATGTTCAATCGATCTAAGGTTGGAAAGTACTATATACAGGTGCAGATTCTGTCACATCCCTGTCTCTACCCTAGTCAACGTACAACCCAGATTGTGTGTGTGTGTGAGACAGAGACAACACGTGAACGACGTAATTGCGTGCCTTTTTTACCTGCGTCTCTGTACTCAGGTGTGTGGCACAACACCTTGCCGTCTGAACGGGGCCGAAAAGGTTCTATCAGCTCTAGAGAAGCACCTGGGAATCCATATGGGGCAAACCACAGCAGACGGGTTATTTACGCTGGGTGAGATGGAGTGTATGGGGTGCTGTGTGAATGCACCGATGATTGTGGTTTCGGACTACAGCAATGGAGTGGAAGGCTACTCCTACAACTACTATGAAGACCTGACACCAGACGATGCGGTGAAAATCGCGGATGTCTACAAGTCTGGTATGATTCAACTTGTTCGTTATCATATCGCTTGCAGCTTGTCCTGAAGTACCTGGCCTCGAGAGTGGGCGCATGCAGATGTGATTATGAAATAACATGAGCATGATGTGGGTTCGAATGCTATCTCTCGATATGTGAATGCAAGCGTTGCAATCCAGAACAGCTACCCGTCTTCCCAATTCAATCTTTCAAGAGTCAACTAAGATGACTCTATATGTCTTCTGAGGGAAGGGTCTCAGCTCATGGAACCTGCTCACATCAGGAGTATCGTTGACCACCTACCTGCATCAGGAGTATCGTTGACAACTTGTCCTCCACCGTCAGCCAAATGAAGCAACGTTCATCGCGGTCAAGCTGAAAAACCTTGAACTGTGACATACAATACTCCCCAGAAAGAATACGTTGCAGTATTTTGTTCACTTAATTAGTCTTTCCCCATTCCCTAACTATATCCCTGGCCTGCATACACACAGTCATTCTGAACATTCCAGACCTAGACCAGTCTGAACCTGTCAGAACGAGTTTCTGATGTAAGTGCCATGATAAATGAGTACCATCGAAGCGCATGGCCTGCCCTAGCAGATCCTGAAAAAGCTATCAGCAGGGGCCTTATCCTAGATGATACAAGTTTACATTCGGTGCATGTTGAAGCATCTGCCGTGATGCAGATAGGTTTCACTTGACCAACGTTGCCCCACGATTTATTTGCCTCGTGTCGCTCCAAACTGTGACGATGCTGTGATGCCGAAGTTAGCGATGCAGGGAAGAAGCCTGAGAAACTTGGCAGCCAGTACCGCGAAACCTGTGAACCAGCAGGGCACACTGCACCAGGTCAAGGGTGGAAGAAGCTTGATGGTCTGACCACTTTGACTGAGGTGCCAACAGGGCCGTACTGCCGAGATTTAGATGCAGCTGTAAGTAAGTAGGGTGTAACGCTGTGCCGTTGTGTGCCACAGGCGTTGGATCGATGGCCACATACCCACAATCTGTTCACCTCTTCTTTCCTATCTTGGTTTACACCACACAGGTTTTTAGCGTATGTAGTGCAGTGTAAGATTGTGGTACATCAATGTGCTCAGGGTACTCTGCAGCTGCACATATTTGGTGCGAGTTTCTGCACCTGGTATTTTGCAGGTATTTGTTCACAGCAACTGCTACTGCTGGTGTCTTCGGCATATCTGCAATGTGAACGCCAAGGGTCGGTTTTGTCCGTGTTACATTCTTGAGATACTCAATCGTCGCTGCCTCCAAGTGATGACAGCGGCAGGTACTTGGATACAAACCACATACGCACTCTCAATTCCCATTTAAATTCATGATCAGGTGACCAGCTATATACGGCCCGGACTCCTCCTTGGCCAGTGGTACAGTGTCCAGAACGCTAATGAGGGGCCACACAGATCTGGCAAGGTTACAAGCATGCAGTAATAATAATATCAATATCAACACCCCTTGACACAGTTAATCTATTCCCCTCCACGTTGCTCCAGAGCTGACACACGCTCGAGCAGGCCTTGGATCAGAGCAGCCTGCTTGTCGTTCTTGGCCTTCTGAGCCTGCAGGCGCCCAGCATACTGCACCTCCACCTGCATGATCTTGCTCTCCAGTGCTTCCACTGTGCTCTTCAGAGCGTAGCTTCCCTCCTGCACGCACGCGTTCTGTTCTCAGCACCACTGCTGCCAACTTCCACAATGTGCCTGAGTATGCACAACCCGAACCAACACAGCAAGGAGTGCAAGTGCATCTCCTCGCCTCAGGCCGCACCGTTTTGATTGATTCCGCCGTACACGTCCCAGGCAAGTTTTTTTTCTCTGTGTTGAGGTGGAGAAAGAAAGTGCTAGGAAAGACTTTCGTGATGGTGCTGTTGTGCCATTCGGGTGAAGTGGTAGATGTTTTTTGTGTTAGTTGCTTTTGGCTATTTGGGTTCATGCGTATTCACTACCTTTCCGGTTCGTAAACAACGGTGGAGAAAGAAAACCTCTGGAGCAAAAAGTGCCTAAACGGGCCCCAATGCAAGCGCCAAGCATTATGTATTTATACTGGACCTTTAGAATGCGTTTGGCGTCTTCTGTGGCCCTGAACGTGTTCATAATTCGTCACAGGGCGGGATGTTGTGTCACATGTGCCAAGTTCCACCGTCAGCCACATTCTGCCTCACGCAATACAACGCAAAGTGACACCCTGGAGCACTTGAAATACACCTGTAATTCTGTGTTCGAACCTTTTGTGCGTGAGAATCCAGGCGCAGA
>JAUMHD010030070.1:0-25676 GCA_032359135.1 Ulvella scutata | reverse complement strand
ACACACACACACACACACACACACACACACACACACACACACACACACACACACACACACACACACACGCGCGCGCGCGCGCGTAGCGGTTAGCTCGAGCAGGGGTACCAGCAGAGGCCACCTGTAAGGGGGTGCCGCATGCATGTGGTGTTGCCCCACCGAATGTTGTGCATTCCTCCACGTTTCCCTGGGCAGCCACCACTTGTACCTGATTCAGTGTGCCCGTGAGTCTCCTGCATGCATGCCTCCTAGGTGGTGCAGGTGAAGGTCAGCACAACGAAAAGCAGCCATCCAGTGGCAACAGGGTGCTCAGCCACAAGCCCACCACTGCAGTCCCGAAGCTCAAGCCTGTGGGCGCGCTGACTGCCAGGTACCATGCGAAGCAGACGCCACGGGGAAACCTGACGGCGAGGAGAGGCCGCACAGCCCGCACCGCAGCAGTCGTTCGCAGCTGGGCCATTGATGGGCTGGGTGCTGAGCTCGAGGTGCTTTCCATCTTCTGCAGAGTGCCTTATGCACGAAACCAACAGGATTGGCTGTCGACATGGCAGGACCGATTCACAGGCACTGCCTTGGATCAAGCGCTGGTGGCAGTGCATACAGCAATGCAAGTCTTGAGACCACTCAGCCATGGGCCTGCTTGAGCATCTTCTGCAGTGGTGCATGGCTTGGCCGGGAATGGAGAACCCGTGTACGGAAAGAAATCCAGAAATCAACTGTCACGTGTTACAGATATACAGGGGCAGTGTGGTTGGGTGCTCAGTACCTTGGCACCAGCATGCGCTGTGGCACCAGCATGCGCTAACAATACGGTTCTGCAGTCGCAGGCTCGAACTAAGATCGAGGACGTGGCCTCGCTGTGCATGTACCTGCGTGAGGAGAGCGCGGGCAGCACGGTGAGCCTGCAAGGCCAGCTGCTCTCCATGCCCTCCGCATGCCCCCCGGAGTTGCAGACCTGCAGAGAAACAAGCGTGTGGCCTAAGCGCCAGGAGGTGAGCCAGGAAGCAGTGGAGGAGGGCCTCTACAGCCTCGCGCCTCTGGAGGGTGCAGGGGCGGAGTGCCGCATCTCTGGCGCCCGCCACTGCCTCACACACCTGCACATCTGCCTGTCTGAGGAGAAGGAGAGGCAGGCCATCGTTCTGGATGAGTCATGCGCCGACGTGCAGATCAAGGATTCAATCTTTGAGGGTGCGCAGCTGCCACATGCATGCTGCCATGGTCTCTTGAAGAACACTCTGCTTGAAGTTGATGGAAAGCCACGTGCATGGCCGCAAAGCAATGTCGTAGTTGAAGGTACAGCGCTGCATCGTGGGTGTTGAAAGAGGCATCGTATTCTTTGATTAATGTTGATACATTCATCATGGATGAATTGTGATCAATTTGGGGGGGCACGTGTATGCGCAACGGTGTGTGCTTGCAGGTGGCTTGCTTGTTCTGACCGGCGCAGGCTGCAGGGTGCGGTTCACCAACACATCGTTCCACTTCTGCACGCTCGTCGTCATCAACGGTGCGGCCGCGGACCTCGAGGGCAGTCGCTTCGAGTCCGGTCTCTCTGGCGGTTCCGGCATATGCATCGTTGTCAGCGGCAAGAACTCCAACGTCACTGCCACTGACTGTGAGGTCACCGGGGGGTTCCAAGCTGTGCTCGCCGCCTCAGCCGCGTCCCTCACTGCCACACGCCTGGTGTGCAACGGCGCGCCGGTGAATGGGATCGAAGCGCGCGGCAAGGGCACCACGCTGTCGCTGGCGGACAGCACTGTGGGCGGCTGCATGTACAACGCCGTCATGGTGACGCAGGGGGCCACAGGTGCGCTGCAGAACTGCGTTCTCCAGGGCTCCGTACTCCGGGACGGGCTGCTGGTATCAGGGCAAGGCAGCAGCGCCACTCTGAGAGTGTGCCAGCTGCGGGACAACGCAAACTCCGGGGCGCGCGTCTGCGCATCGGGGGTGCTGCATGTGGTGGACAGCTTCTCGCAGGGGAACAAGAAGACAGGCTTCCGTGCGCAGAGCGGCGGGCGCCTGGCCATCCGTGACAGCTTCAGCGAGCGGGACAAGTGCGCGTGCACGGCGGAGGGCGCGGGCAGTGCTGTGGATGGGCAGAGTGTGCAAGTGACCCGCACAACGCTCGGCTTCAGCGTTCTGCAGGGCGCATGCATGAAGCTGCAGCAGTGCTCGGTGAAGATCTGCGAGGGCAGAGGTACGTATGTGCACGCCGGCAAGTTCAGCCTCACAACTGGGAAGTTTGAGGGCTGCACGCAGTTCGCAGTTGTGGTGAGGGGCGGAGGGGAGGCCATCCTGGAGGAGGTGGAGGCGCGGCAGAACGCGGGGGGGTCATTCCAGTGCAGCAACGCGGGCTCTCTGATGTGCCTCACCAGGTGTAAGAGCAGTGACCGCAGGCCGTACAAGAAGAGCAGCAGCGGCTCCATCATCGCGGAGGACTGCAAGCCAGAGATGAACCCAGATGGCACCACCTGTGGACACACTGTCCAGTCACGAGGCACGCCGCATTGTGCTGATGGCTGCAACCGCTGCTCTTGATGCGGTGCACTTTCAAAGCACATATGCATCTGAGGTGTGCAGGAAAAACAGAGTGAAAGTAGAGAATCCTGGCTGTGCGCTGCGTCTACTGTGCTCTGCCATATGGTGGGCGAGAAGAACCCTGGAAAGCACAGACGTGGGCTGTGTGAAGTTTGAGTGTACTGGCGCTTTCGTATCTGAGTAGTGCAGTGCTGATTAGGTACCGCTGTGCTAGAAGTTGCAGAGCTATTTTGATTCGTTGCAGGTCGCATTTTGCCCCCGGTGCTGGGCACTGGCCCTGATGCTCCTGCTTTCTCACGTAATGTCCGCGCTCCCTTCTGTCGCCTCTAATGCTCGTCATATTCTTTGCTTATATTTCGGTACATTGTGGGAATTTTTTCGCAGTATACTGTAAGGGGGGGGGGGCAATCATGCATGTGCATACTAGGTACTGACGCCGAAGCCGCTTGCAAGCCAAATGCAAGAGCAGCAGGGGGGTGTGTGCGCTGCAGCAGACTTGAGCAGGCGTGCTACCAGGTTCGGACACCACTGCTCCGCCCCCAGCAAACTATCTTGACACTGGGTACACGCCCCACTTAGTCTGTTGTGTTGTCCATGTCAACAAGCTATGGCTGCTACCTGTCGTGCAGAGGGCCTCCCTGAACTCAGAATACATATGTAAAGTTACGGGCATAACTCCAAAGAATGGGTCATGTACCAGCAAATCAAACTCATGCCAACTTAGCACAAACGACAGAGGGCATGCCACTACCGAAGCAACGACAGGGAATCTAGCGAACCTCTCTACCCACATGGTGCAATAAACCATGACAGTTGAGTGTAGGGACTGACTCAAGCCGGGGGAGAATCGCCTTGTCTCATGCCGCCTTCACCAATTGCAACAGACATGTACATCCGTCTGTGAGGAGCGTTGCTGCGGTGACCAGCAACTGAAACAGAGAATTTCTGCAAGTCACGATTTTGCTGTGCTCACGATATGAAAATCGAGTTTCCACGTAATTGGAATACACAGAGGATTCCGCGTGGGGGCGTCTCAATCTGATTCCGGCCTTGCTCCTTTAATTCACAGCGTTGCTCGAATTACTAGCTTCTTCTGTGTGCCAGTTGCAGTAGTTGGCAAGCCTTGCTGTTCGTAGCGTGCCTCTTTTTGCTATTGTCTTGTTCCCATGCGGGTGCATAGTATCTCCCAGGTGTCCGTGAATTTTCATCCGCGTGTGAGCAATCCAGTTCGTCATTCACGCAACGTTTGTGTGGCATCTGGCGACAGGACGCCATCCACGAAGCTAGCGTACTGCCCCCCTCTCCGAAGCTTGTTGTCAACACTGCATTCTGTTGTGGAACGTGGCCATCAAACCTGTACATGCAGAAACATCACCTCTGTCCTTGTACGTGTGATTGAATGGCCCATGACGGAGTGAACTGATGGCGTGGACTTTCAGAAGCTCGCTCACACAATGTCTGGCTATCCGCATCACAGCACGGGCCTGTGTACAGGGACAAACACGCTTCCCCACAGCCTTCACAGCGCATCTCAGAAGATACCGAGGAAATACACAGAGATGATAGCCTGAAACCCATGTCGGTACAGCTTGGTGTACAGCCTGCTGCGCAAGCCAAGCGTTTCCAGATCCTAGGCCTAGATGCTACCCCAGAGCTGTTCGCAATCATCCTTGTGTATTTTGTGCAAGGAATTCTAGGAATCAGCCGCCTAGCAGTGTCGTTTTACTTCAAAGATGAGCTAGGCTTGGACCCAGCAGAGCTTGCCATATTCTCTGGCTTGAGCGCCCTACCGTGGCTCATAAAGCCAGCTTATGGTTTCCTGAGTGATACAGTTCCGATATTTGGCTACAGACGTAGATCCTATCTCGCTCTGTGTGGACTCATTGGGTGTGGTGCATGGAGCACCCTTGCATTGAGCCATCCCTCTCCAGCGTTTACAACGCTACTCCTGCTGATAGCGTCCGCGGGAACAGCGTGCAGTGATGTAGTAGTAGATTCGATTGTTGTGGGGGCGTCCAGGAATGCCTCTGCAAGTGTAGCAGGTGCTGAACCATCTCTCATATCACACATCACGTCACTGCTGTATTGATGTTGTCACACCCTACACATCTTCCTGACAGGGCTTCTAGAATCAATTTTATCTCTTGTACTGCTCCAATTTCTTTATGTTTCTGGCTCTGCTGCCTGTCAACCCAGCACTTCATGCAGGCTCGTACCAGAGCCTAAGCTGGGGCGTCTCAGCGATAGGAGGTATCATCAGCGCCTATTTCTCGGGCTCTCTGATAGAGCAGTATGGCGTGCCGTTCGTATTTGGCCTCACAGCAGTGTTCCCGCTCATGACACTAGGAGCTGCCCTCCTGATCCAGGAGGTCAGGGTCACCAAAGTGGATGTGCGGCCCTGCAGAGCCCCAGCGAGACCATCACTTGAATGCAGCACCAACCTATGTATCTGTGCACAACTGCTGATATCGCTGCTGTCCAGTCCTGCATGCATGCCCGTGTGTTTGTCCTGCTGCACGGCCAGGATTCTACTGCAAGTGCATGTTCAAAGCTAGGTTTTTGCAGCCTGCCACGAGTGTGGTGCATGCAGGGGGCAGGGAAGAAGAGCCCTCGGGCAGTGAATGGAGCTGCAGCACTCTCTCCTTTGAAAGTCACTGAACAGGTGTGCAACCGCTCGACACCAGCACCCTCAGAGCTGCAGCCACATCTGCCATCTGCACAGACGTTTACATGATTTAGGGGCAGGGTGAGTGGTTCTAAGAGTGGTGTAGTTTACAGATCAGTCAGCAATTCGATGTGAGTTCTGCAGTGCAAAAGAAGGACCGTGAGTCCTCGAGTTTGACTTCAAGGAACACGAAACCTTTCTTGGTCTTTTCGGCAACAGCAGACGTGATCCATCTCGGCTGCCCTGACAGATAATGACTTTGATAGTTCTGTGAGCCTGAGATTATGTCTGAATTCGTCCAGGATCCCCTTCATTGTACATCCTTGGGACGTGTGCCCATCTAAAACTTGTTTTTTGGTCCACGGGATGATGTTGGTTGGTGCCAACCCCCCCGTACATCTCATCTGGCAACATTTGTTTGCTATCACATGGACGGTCGGACAGGATTGCAGTAGCCAGATATTCCTGTGCTGCCTTTATGCTCAGCTGCGCACAATATAGTCTACAGCTAGATCCCCTTGCACATTACGGAACTTTTGGAAGTACTTTTTGGCTATCACATAGAACAGTCCCAGCCAGCCTGTAGAGCACTGGAGATGCGCCTGCGGTGTGCTGCAGATCAGGACCCTGCGTGCGGCCATCAGCCAGCCTGCCATCCTGTACCCCGCCATCTTCTGCTTCGTGTGGCAGGCCACCCCCTCCGCGGACACCGCGCTGTTCTACTTCTACAACGACGCACTGGGCTTCGGGCCAGAGTTCTTGGGGCGCATACGGCTGGTGGGCAGTGTGTCTGCGCTGGTGGGCATCTGGATCTTCAACACGTTCCTGAAGAACATGCCGCTGCGGCCGATTTTCAAGTGGACGGCCATCACCGGCACCCTGCTGTCCCTCACTCAGGCATGCCCCCTCCCTTCTGCCCTTGCTGCAGTGCCCTCGTCTGCCTGCAGGCTGCACAACCCACCCTCCATGCTTCTGTCACAGCCACACATGTGCTGGCGCGCTGCATGGCTGCCGCGCCAACTCTCTTCCTTGCCTTTGGATAGGACTCGTTTCCTCCAGAGTCTCCAGTCCCGGCAGGCCGCCCCCCACCTCGTGGATCATGCTTTCTAGTTCACATGTGTGCAATTCTTTCGCAGCGGGAACAAGTAGATGGAGGCGCTTGCTGCTGCACAGTGGGAACTGCACTGTATGGAATTCACAGTGTGAAATGTGCACCACACCTGAAAGAGCCGTGTGATGCATGCAGGTAATGCTGGTGCTGGGCATCAACAGGCAGCTAGGGATCTCGGACGAGTGGTTCTGCCTGTCGGACGAGATCCTGCTCACTGTGCTTGGCAGGCTGTCATTCATGCCGGTGCTGGTGCTGGCCGCCCGCATCTGCCCTGAGGGAGTGGAAGCGACGCTTTTTGCAACGCTCATGAGTGTATGCAATGGGGGGGCGGTCACAGGGTCCTTCGTGGGCAGCGTTCTGACCAAGGCGCTGGGGGTGAACAGCGAACACTTCGAGCAGCTGCCGCTGCTGGTCACCATCTGCGCCGTGGGCACGCTGCTGCCGCTGCCGCTGCTGCAGTTGGTGCCCGTGCTGGACCCTGAAGATGACGAGGAGGGGCAAAAGAAGGAAGATGCGGCGGTATGACATTGACATGCATGCACATACGGGCCCCTAGGGTGCCGCAGCGTCGACCGTAGTCTCTGTTCTCGTCTCTCCGTTGCTTGTGCATGAGGCACGGCTTTTGAAGCCCAGTGCTGAGGCTGAGGGGGGGACACCCACAGCTCACAAGCGCGATGTAAGGCACCGCACGCAACCGGGCTGCCTTACAGATTCGCAGCAGAGGCAACAGGCGTGCAGGCCGCGTTCATGCGTGGCGGTAGTGTCATTGATTCGATGTAACTTTCGCAGCAAGCACCACGACCAGGATCGAACAACGGACGTAGCCAAAGCAACCAGATCAAAAGCATCCAACGCCTGAGAGATACTGCCAAGCACCCACACACAAGCAGCACAGATCAGTAGCGCCGCTAAGATGCATAACAACACGATTCGGCCCCAAACGCGAGTCGCTAGTACTCTGCCGAGGGCACTGCGCAGCACCGCTAGCGAGCAGGCAGCCGCAAAACCGCAACAGAGAGCGGCCAGGACAAGGCAGGAACAAGCAGAGCGGAGCAGGGGGCGAAGCTGAGAGGGAGGCAGCCGCAGTGTCCGGCAGACGCCACGATGCAGAGGCGCCTGCAAGCGGGGTGTTGCATGTGGGACCTGTGTCGAGGCAAACTGGGGGAGGGGGGGACCACGCAACCGCAAACCGTGAAGCAAGAAAACAGACACAACGCAGACCCTGCCAGATCCCACAGCACGAAAGGCATCAGGCGAGAGCGCCCGATACCTACACACAAGCAGCACAGATCAGCAGCGCCACCATAAAGCAGGACAGCAGGGCCGCAGCCACCGGCACCATGCCGGGGGCACCATGCACGCCGCCCACCAGCAGACTTGCCAACAACAAACGGCAGGAAGCGGCCCCGGCGAAAGGCAGCTGTCGCTTCCAACAGGCACAGTAGACACCGAGGGGGCAGTTGGCGGCAGAGGGCCATGGGAGCAGGGGGAGGGCTTCTGCGCTTGTTTCCCTTTTTCGTTTCTTCACACCCCTCATCTGTGGCATGTCGGTGTGGTCTCTGCGTTGTTGCTTGGTTTCAGATGCTCTACGTTGTTGCCCTTCGTGCTCGAGTGCTGCTGTGGAAGTAACTTTCAACCAAGAAAATCAGGTTACAGAGATGTGCAGCAGCATAAGAGTCACCACGCCGCCAACGAAGCTGATCCTCCATCACCTCCCCACACACGGAGCAACAGGACAAGGTGCACCTGAGGAAGCACTCAACACAGGTAAATACAATTTTGTTTTTACTACATATCGAAATGGCAGGGCCGCAAGCTCACCGAGCCCACTGGCCTCCCGCCACGCTGCATAGCGGGCCTTCCCCTGCCTACAGCTGCACTCCACACAGACGAGACATGAGACGGCCAGGCCGAATCTATACACCCACTGGTACTCACAATCAAGCACGTTTGATCAGTCTGCTGATCCCCCGCGCAGAGCAGCCCCCTCACTGCCGATCACAGCGACTGCTGGACCGCCCGCCCATCATCTCTGAAGCTCTCTGCTTGCTGGTGTGCCTACATCAAACAATCTCATCAGAACTCAAACTACAACGTCACTGAACTTAACAAAAGTCATACGCCAAGAGCACAGGGTCCTTCATGCCCCGCATCTGCTGCTGCCGAACAATGCCTTGCATCTCATTGATCGTCTGCCTCTTCAGACACGAGCTTGCCGCATTATTGTCACCGCAGCGGAGCCTCAGCGCCTGGCCGCTTGTGGCCACATTTGCACGGGTCATGTAGATGTACTGCGTGTGTTCGCCGCTAATGGCAGGTCTGGAATATGTCCCCATGCCAGCCCCCCACTGCCAGCCTGTTGAGCTTGAGGCTTGCGCTGTTCGCCCCTCTGGCCACATCTTCTTTATCAGGTGCTGATTCAGGCGCCAGCACATTCGCTGTGATGGCAGACTTCAGCTCCGGCACCGCCGCCCCTACCGGAGTTGCCCTGATCTGCGCTGTGTTGTATGCATGCTGATCATGCATAACTTGGTCATGCTGAGCATCTGACCTGTGCCACCGCCCCGACATGCGGCGGCCTTGCAGGCTCACCCGCAGCGCTGGTCTGCAAGCCGCCACGTCACCTGCAGCGTCCGCCGCGGTCGGTGTGTGGAGCATGAACGGCATCGAGCGGCTACGCAGATGTGTTTCGCATGCATCCCTCGTGCTCTTCCTGGAGGATCGGAACCTTCCAAGCCCAACCCATGCATTGGCCAGCGAGCGCCTCACCATGGAGCGCGATGCAGTCTGTGCCACGGCCGCCTCCTCCACAGGTGCCTGCTGTGCGGCCGCGAGGCTGTCGCGGATGCGCTTCCACATGCGGAGCCCCACGCTGAGGCCTGTGCGCGTGGACGCCGCCGCCGCCGCCGCTTGTTTAGCCTCCTTCTTGCGGCTCCACAGCCCCCCGGTGCGCCCCCCAAGTCTGCTGCCGCTGCTGCCTGTCGCGGTGCCCCCAGCAGAAACCGTCGCAGATGTGTCTACAGGTGCGGCGGTCGATGTGACTGAGTTCGAGCTCTTGTCATGCGCTTCTGGTGGAACGTACACGTTCCTGTCCGGCGACGGCTGCCGCACCTTTGACTCTGGCACGAACGCATGCCGTCGGCTGTGCTGCATGCATGTGTGTGACGCGCCACCACCGCCACCACCCTGTGACGAAGCAGGAGTTGCTGCGGCCGGCGGCGCCGGGTTGGCGAGCATGGAGTGGCCGTGCGGCTCGCCCACCTGCGCATCTGGAGGTCCTGTTACTGGGGAAGCCTGGGTGGTAGAAGGTAAAGCGGCGCGCGCGGTGCTGCTGTGCTGCGGCGCCACTGCCCTGTTCCTGGAAGACTCAGGGGGGTTGGGGGTGGGGGTGGCCTCCAGGGGGTCGATGAGGGCGCCGTCGTCTTTGAAGAAGGGGTTGTTGTACGTGCTGCGCAGCATGGCGGGCGAGCTGCTGGCCCTCTGGCTCGCCGGGGCCCGCCGCCTCCGGCCACGCTGAGGGTCTGCTTTGCGCATGCGGCTGTCCAGAGACTCATTACCAAACACCGCAGCGGTCTTTGGCGCCCGGATGGGCATCGGAAAGCAACCTGCAGGCGCCCCTCCACACATTCATGCTGATCCAAGACACTGCACGGTCGAGCTTCACTTTGGTGGCTGTTTCATTGTGGCGGAGGCGTACTTGTGAAGCAGGTGTCGTCATCCGGTTGGTCCTGGCCGCTGCGGGCGTGCAGGCGTCGCAGACCGGCGAGCGGCAGGCACTGCTGCAGCTGCGAGAAGGACCTCGACCTCGCCAGCTCGCATGTGGGCGTGCGCGGCCAGCTGCCGTTCCCGAGTGACGGCAGCGACGACAGCGGCAGTGAGTCATCGCCGCCGAACAGCAGTGCGGCCGTGATGCCCGCGTCGGACTTTGGGGTGCGGCGGGCGAGCCTGCCCAGTGAGTGTGCGCGTGGCGCAGAGGCTGGCTCCTCGGTTGGGTAGCGATGTATGAAGTGTGGGTGCGGCCTGGCCTTGTACTTGGTCTGCACAGGCTGCTTGAAAGATCTCTGATGCATTCACATGACTACGGCGGAGGGGCAGCGGTGCGCTCGCACACATGCATGCACGGCCCACGTATTTCCACGCACCCACACCCACACATACATGCATGCCACAGCTTTGCAGCTGCCCACAACCTGGAGACGCATGACATCCGCAAGAGCCAAAATAGCCTGCAGCAACTAACACAAAAGAAACGCCACTTCACTCGAATCGCACAACAGCACCACCACGAAAGTATCTCCCAGCACTTGCGATTGCACTGGCACATCAGAGTTACGTCAGCAGGCTTCAGAAAATTTACACAATGCATGGATACGCGTTCGGCGTGATGCGGCAGGCGAGCGAGCGCACCTGCACAGGGCGGAGGAACACATGCACAGGCACTACCGCATCATGCATGTACATCCCCGCCTGCACCGCGATGCGCAGCTTCTCCAGCGGCGCCCTGCAGCCCTCCCCCTCTGCAGAGGCCGCCGCCTGCGACACATACATGTGCCGGGGAGGGGAGGCGTGGGAGGCCTCTGCGGGGGCCGCCTGCTGCCTGCCGCTGCCGCCGTCGCTCGCCTTTGCTTGGGCATCAGACTGCCCGGATCTTGAGGTGTGGCTACAGGGGACGCTGGAATCATCATGCGCCGTGCTGACCGAATGAGTCACAAGATCAGGCCTCCCTACCGAGTCCTGCCCTGCGTTGTTGCTGTGTGGCTGAGGTGCTATGCCATCGCGGGCGCCTCGCTCGGCCGACAGTGGGCTGCGGAGGAGCTGCGAGGGGGAGGAGGGGTAGCTGCGGGGGGTGGCGCCTGCTAAGCCCGTGTGCCACTGGTTGCTGAAGCCACTGAGATGACTGCTGAAGGGCGCCTCCTGGGCCACCACCGCCACCGTCGCTTTCTGGCCCTGCGTGGGGCTGCTGTTGGTGCTGCAGGACATGCGCGCAGACGCCGGCGCAGACACCGTCCGGTCTGAGTTCGACAGCCATGCATGCTTGAAGTGCATGCAGGCCTGCGCGCTGTCACGCTGTGCACCCTGCACACCCTCCAGCGCGCCGGTATGCTTGTGTAGCTCAGGCGCCTGCTGCACCTGACATTGACGGCGGAGCGACCCGCAGTTCAGGAGGTAGGGGTGCTGCAGCAGGCCCTCGCCGGAGTCCAGCTGTTGTGGAGGGGAGCAGACTGGGGTGCCCTGGTGGCTGGCCATCAGTAGGAGGCCCGCATCAGACGCCACCGTCTCAAACTGGTCAGCTGCCTCGGACTGGCTCTGCAGAGGCGCGCATCCGGTGAGCAGGCGGTGCACATGTGTATAGTACAATGTTTCGCTATCGATTCTGTATTCAGCTGTTCTTGTTCGAGTGTGATCTTCAAGACAAAAAGAAAATGATGATTTGATCCACTATGCTTGGTATCGAGGCTGAGCAAATCCCGATTCCGTTCCATGGGTGCACGAGCTCTGGATGCAGTGGTGGCTTGGCTATGTTGGCAGCAGCTGAGTACTTACTTCAGGGTGGCGCGGGCTTTGTCGGCCAGCACGAGAGTACAGCGTGCTGCTGTGAAGCAATGCGCGGCTGTATGTGCAAGCCTAGGTGCAGTATTGCAGGATGCAGAGGACGACTGGTACTTGTCTTGCGTTGATGAGAAACTCTGGATCGGGTATTCGCGATGGAAACAAGGTCACATTCATGACAGTTCATGGCAGGTACCACTCCCGCGTGCGATCCATTGTATTCTAGACTGCAAGAATCGCCGTCATCCAGACCTGGCCAGGTACAATGAGTCGCATGGTGGACATCAGAAGTCAACTGTTGGTGTGCATAGCACGTGTGTCTCTATCACTGTGATACTTGCCTCTGTAACTTTCACATACTTGCCCAGCGAGCGTGTTACTGGGATGTGCACAGGAACGCTCACACTCTTTTCAGCAACAATCACAGTGCATGTGGCCGGCAGACAAGTAGTCAGACCCTGTACGCGAACCCAGATGCCGTCCAGTGCTCAAGATTGGGTAAGTTGAAGGTTGCTGGTGTTAGACTTGCGCTGGTGTTAGTCAAGATGGGTGGCACGAACTGATCACGTCCGTAGCGAGCGCTTGGCCGCTGCGTTAGACATCATCAGGAAGCAATAGTGCTCGAATATTCGGCTGTGTATCTTGGGGCGGTTTCGCATGAAGGATTACGGCAATGTATCGAATGAGGAAGCCAGAGAGCCCTGTTTCAGCTGTAAGCACATGTCCCAGCAGACAACAAGTGCTACAGAACTGTGAGGCGAGACAGCGTAGTACGGTGCGCATGTATCTGTCCTGGAACGAGTGGTCAACAGTAATAGTGCGTCGCTACGAGAGGCCCCGGGCGGCCTGTGAGTCGTTTACAAGCGGCCTTAAGTACGTTCTGAAAAGTCGTATAGCTGTTGGTAACGCAAGCAGGTGCCAAGACGCTGTGCTTACGACGCTAGGCTGCAACATTCTCCCTGCTCTGCCCTACTGTACAGCAAGGTGATGCCGCTATGCACATTGCAATCGCACGGCTGCAGAGCTATGGCATGAAGGATTATATATATATATATATATATATATATACTCGCACCTGTTTCAATGCAGACAAATGCTCCAGCATGACTTGATCCTGAAGAGGGTTGCTGCTCTCTAGTTCGGAGCACCACAGCGACACCGCTGCTACACGAGTCCTCCAGAAAGCTCTCCACAATACTGAGACATGTCTGGGCGGTTATACCGCCTGTTTTGCGCCATACGTGCAGTTCAGTCACATCACGAAGCTTGAGGTTTGCAGGCACAGCCTCGCGGGTGCAGGCATCGCTACATGGAGACGCAGGCCAAAGATCCAGACGCACAACCGCAATTGTTTCACGAATTCGGCAAGGTTATGATGGTGAAAAGCTCATATGATCGACCTTCCACTGCGCCCATCAATCAGAGCCGTGCCTTAGCGAGCCCTGAACAAACTTGCCGAGTACACACACAACGTGTTTGGAACGGCCTCAGCGAGACCACTTCATCTCGAGAAAAAACTCTTGCGCTCCTGGTGGATTTGCTGCTCTCGCTTTGGTGATTGGTTCGGCCAATTTGCTCGCAATCCTGTGCACAAGCACGCAATGCCTTCCAGCCTACCCCATTATATCGATAGCATGCATATTCTACAGGGGATCTGGTGCGGACGTGGCGCTCTTTATTGCCCAATTACAACTTCCCACAGCACGTAACCAGTTGAGGCATACTGAAAGCAGAGCTGCAAGGCGCCGCGCTCCTCAACGGGCGGAGGAGATGGACTGGGTTGTACCGAGGGACAGCAGCTTGCCTGCTTACTACCGCGCAGCTACGCTCAGCTGCCGACTCTGCATGCATGGGACAATGGAGAACCGAAACCTCGGGTTTCTAATAAGAAAACAAAACAAACCTAATCGGGGACCGGCCGGGTCTCGAGAGCTCCAGCCCCATGAGGTCTCAGCGCGTCCAAAGGGGTGGGACAAGGACATGCAGACACGAGCCGCACATGAGCAAGGAGGCAATTGCCTTGCAAGCACAAAGGCTGCAGAGAATGAAACACTATGCCGCATGAAGCACAATGCCGCATGTGAAAGCAGCGACGCTGACAGGCCCCTTGTGCAATGTTACCAACAACATCACCGACCAGAAGGATACAAAGCTATCCTCTCAGTGTGAAGACCGAGCAGACAAACACCAACGAAGAGTGAAAGAGAAAGATGAAGGTTTGCAGCGGAGGTGTTGCGCTCGAATTATGCAGCTCAGTACAGTCCAGCCAGGCTGAGTCAGCGCGCTTACAGTGCAGCCGTGTTCTACTGGGAGCGTCTGAGCAATGCCGCAGTGCTGGCATCCACACAAAAGGCAACCCATGCATGGCAATGCATTGTGCTTTTGGCATAGCAGGATCTGGCACCTCAAGCCACAACAGGAGGGGTGCAAGCTGATGCAGGCGATGCCACAGGATGCACGGGCCTCCGGAATCAACCCTGCCCTCCACCAGGGGGGGGGGGGGGGGGGGTAGAGGTGTGCAGTCTGTTCTGCGCTGCCCTGTTTCCCCAGCTTGATGCGGGCTGCTTGTGTGGGAGATTGCATCGACGCAGTGCTGCTTGGGCGAAGGTTTTAGACGCTGCATTAGGCGCCGGCTGCTTTTTTGGTCTGGTCTTGCTTAATCAGTTAGGTGTGTCGTGGTGGGTGCTGTTTGTTTTCGGGTTCGTGTCTCTGTATTGTTGGCGTTTGTCAGACTCTCTGAGTCCTATGCACTGTTTGTGATGTGTGGACGTGCCACTAACGTTCGAACCACACATGATTTGGGATCGCGCAAGACGAAGTGCATGTGACAAGGTTGCCATTACGCATTGAGACCATGCAACTGCCGGGCGGGGCCCAGCAGCTCGAGCTCCCCACCGGCTGCGGGCAGCATGCATTGTCATGTTCGCAGCTCTGTTCTGGTGGCATCGCCAGCGCATGCCACTTGCGCGCAGGTGCGCCGGCTCCCTTGCTCTGGCAGCCCTAACAACACGATTCTTTGTGCTCATGTGCACGACGAGGCGTCGCCCTGTGCCGTGGCCCGCAGCCGCTCGATACTCTGCATCCCAAGGCTGTTGTCTGAAGCTTCTCGGCCGCCATCGGGCTACGTGTTTCTGTGATTGAGGCACACCATGCACGACATGTGCCATACCAGCATGCGGCACCGCTTCCACACCAACAGAGGCAGGCGCGCAGAGTCCTGTCGCACCGCCCGTGGAAGCTGCGGTGGTGCCATCGTCTTTCACAGCTTGCAGCGATGTTCCACAGCAGCCGATCACAGCCACGGCCCAGAATTACACACTGCACTGCGGCCACAGGCTTGCGCAACTTACATCGACAGTGGCACAGTGCCACAGCACGGCACAAGGCTTGTGTGCATGCACCTCGACTACTGACACCTTCCTAACTACACACTTATTTAAATCGTACACTTGAAGAGAAGCTATGTCTGGTGCCAAACACGCTGCATGGCTCTAGTTGCCAACAGGAGCACGAGGAAGCGTGCACGGTGCTCTCTACAGCCGCAGAGCCTTCATACCCACAGCTGCTGACCCATACTGAACTGGTCGAATAACGAATAAAACCCCTGCATGGCACGAAATCTGTGTGAATGCATATGCACAGCAACTACGCGAACAAGAAATCGCCGCCTGCCCCTTGCCACATCTCCAGCCGCACATGGAGCCTCCCCTGCAAGGGCTTCCCTTCAGGCTGCAGGCGCTCTATGGCAACGTTATTCTCAGAGCTATCCATAGCCATATATTCAACGGCTCAAGCTATGCCTACTGAAGCTAACCGCAACTCGTCAAGTCAGGTACTAAATTTCCTCAGATGTTTCGTATGCATGCATGCATGTATGCACGCCAGGCTCACCCCCGCTGCGCATGGCGCGAATGTTGTGTGCATATGGTGAGGTAGTAAGAGGCAACGAGCACACGAGTACCTCACTGCACACACGCCGCCTGTACAATCCTGCGCTTGGCCGCCTCCGGCCGCACGCGCAGTGCGCCGGCAGGGCATGCCGGGCTATCGCCTTGGCTCCGGAGCATCGGCGAGTGCGACTCCTCTGAGCTGCACTTTGACGACATCAGCTCTGCTGCATGTGCTGCGTGCTGTGCCTCCCCATGCACGCCATGGCAGTTCCCCTTCTCTGGCTCAACCGCAGGAGAGGCCCCACTGCTGGGGCACACGCTGAGCGTGGGGGCCCGCGGCGGCAATTTGCAGCAACCCATGCATGAGTTCCATGCATGCTTTACATGTAACCTGTTGCCTCCACCACTCGCAGTGTCCGATTGCGGCGTGGGGAAGGCCTTCAGAATGTGCGGTGCTCGCTGCTTGGGGTGGTGGAGGCCTGTGCGGGGGGCACAGGGCGAGGCAGGACCGCCTGGCGCGCTGCTGGGGCAGCTTATGTCATGACGGGACTTGCTTCTCTCTATGCTGATACATTCATGTGACTCATGCAAGCGCGTGTTGCACACCAAGAGGCCCATGATCCCCGACCAGCCCCACCTCGATTTGCGGCAGGGCAGGGGCGTGGCACATGCAGCGATGGTGTCTATATGTACACTACCGGCCTTCACAGGCTCCACATACATGGCAGTTGAAGGAGACAGGGTCGTCAATGCGGTGGTGTGTGGCCGTGCAGGCAGCGGAGTGCCAGGCAGGCGCGGCGGGCAGCCCCTCACAGTCACCAGCCACCGCATCTCATCTAGGCCACCCACCACAGACTTCTCAAAGCCTTTCTCTGCAGGGCACAACGCGCCTGGCGCTGTGCAGGAAACCTGTGCAGGCACCTGTGGCCACTGCCACCCATCTGCGGAGCAGTATGCAGCAGGGTCATGCAGTGGCGCGGGGGTGCCGGCCTGCCACGAGGCTCCCACACGCGCTTGCAGCGTTGTGGCTTCAGGGGACCCTGGCAGTCGCAAGCACGGCACACTTTCCTGCTGCAGATTCATCTCATCCAAACCGAAGAAGGGGTTGTCAAACACTCTCTGCCGCGGCTGCGGATGGCCCGGCACGGCAGCGCAGCACGAGGAGGCACCACCAGATCCCACATCGAGCCCCATGTTGGCAGCTATGGTAGTCATCTGTGTGGCATAAGAGGCCTGGGAGGCTCCCACCGCGTCGCTGATGGCCTCTATTCCCAGGAGATCGCGGTCGTAGTGGTAATGAAACATGCAGGAGTTCTCAGACAGCGGCAGAGTGCGGCCGATGTCGTGGGTGGGAGTGCGGGGGGTTTCGTTGCCCTGCGGGAACGTTCCAACACTCGACAGTGCAGGGTTCGGGAACAGGCTGCGTTCGATGGTGGTGTGGGTGGAGAGGTGGCAGCTGGAGAGGATCTGCATGAAGACTCCTTGATGGGGGGTCTGCAGGGAGTCACCGCAGATGTCGGCATGGGCAGAGCGGGGGGGAGCGCCGTGGCCCGTAGTGCGGAGCATGCCGGTGTGGCCGCGGCCGCTGCCGGTGACCCTCCCCTGCTGCAGCGCTGGCCCGTTGCCGGGCAATGATGTGTGCAGGGAGTGGCAGGAGGACATCGACTCCATGCCTGAGGCTTCGCATCTCACCTGCAAGCAGTCTCCTCCATCAAAGAGTGTTCTCTTTCATGCCAGAGTTGTTGATGCACAGGAAACGATGCACCACAACAGCTAGAGAGTGGCACAATCAGAGCGCTGTACGGAGGCTCACCTTTATTGGGGGCAGGAACTTGTGGACGGGGACCACCACAGAGTCCGACAGCAGGCCCCTGTCAAGCATGCACTGCAGCTGGAACAGTGCGGCGGTGCTGCGCGGCACGCGAGCTTGCTGCTCCGCTGCGCCGGCAGTCGAGGCCTCGTGTGTGCGTAGCTCCGGCTTGCTGTCCAGTTGGCAGCCGTCCAACAACTCCAGCATGCATGTGCTGGGGGGCAGCGGCGATGGCGGCGTTGACGAGGATGACGCCCAGCACGCGGGGGGGCCGCAGAACCCTGACAGCATGGGCGGCATCCCTCTGGGGTCTAAGTCAGGGACTGAGGACAGCTCGCTGAGGCACGCCAGGCTGCCCTCTTGGCCAGTAGAAGCACTAGCAGCCGCACATGCAGACCCCCCATCAGTTGCGAGGGGCCGTCGCGCGCGGGACACCCCCCCAGGCCACCCGTCATCATGGCCGGGTCCATCAGCACCACGGCACTGCAGAGTGCAGGTGCTGGTGGCATGCGTGTGCGCCTCCTGTTGTAGCAGGCTGAGGGAAGCATCCGGAAGGTCGTCAGCGCCCGCCGAGCATGACGGGGGGGAGCTCACCTGGATGCTGTGATCTGACGCATGCGACCGCAGGTTCGCTTGCGACAGGCCATCAAGAGACGCATCCAGTGACCTACTGGCACCCTCATCCAGCGCTAGGCATGCTGCATGTGTGTGATCTGAAAACTCCGACAGCGCTGTCTCCACAGCCTCCTCCCTGCCTGCAACTGCTGCCGTGCCTGCAGCTGAGGGGTCCAGAGGTGCTCCCCGCGGCATTATTTTGGCGCCCCACCACTTCAACGAGAAGAATGTTCTTGGGGCGCTGGCACGCGCAACTGGGGCCAGCATGACCGCTGCATCCTTCGCAGCCGCAGGCTTGCGCTGCTCGTCCAATTCCTGCTGCCCCAGGGCTTCAAGGAAGCTGGTGGTGGGGCTGCAGCATGTCTGGCAGAGCTGCGCAAGCTCGGCGCTGTGCGGTGACGAGCAACCTGTGCCGCTGAGAGGGCTCTCTGCGGGCCCCGCCTGCCCCCCCCCGCTGCAGGGTTCCCCCTGAACATTTTCGCGTGTAAGTGCATGCATGCTGTGCAGTTCATGTGGGGCACCGCGTATGTGTGTCTGCCACCGCCTGCGCACATGCTGCGCACACCCCCGCGCCACACACAGCCACACACAGCCATAGCAATGGTAACAACCAGCTGCACTTTGCTTTGTAGCACAGCGGTACTTTACTGCCCTCACTACGGCTTCAGACTAGAGAGGAAGCACACACGGTTGCTTGCAGTTTCGAAGAACTCCTTCAAGGTGCGAGTGGTGGAACGAACGAACCTGTGCTTCGTCTGCTGCATGAATGCAGCGCATGGAGCCGCCCTTCGCTGACACCATCACCCCACATGCAGCCTGCTGCAGTGACTCAGCCGCGGCACTGCGTTCATCTCTGTCCACCAGGGCCTCACCTCTGTGCAACCTGCATGCGTGCAC
The DNA here is from genome assembly GCA_032359135.1 of Ulvella scutata. Classification (NCBI taxonomy): domain Eukaryota; kingdom Viridiplantae; phylum Chlorophyta; class Ulvophyceae; order Ulvales; family Ulvellaceae; genus Ulvella; species Ulvella scutata. The sequence goes on along the minus strand of JAUMHD010030070.1, from coordinate 6,600 downwards.
CACATTGCCAGATGCGAGCATGGCGGCAACTCCGCAGGGCTCGGAAGCCTCTGAAGGTGCAAGCGCTGCAGGCTGGCCTCGCACGAATGAGGGTGCTGGACGACCAGGACAGTGATGGCGATTGCATGCTACGCTTCTCTGATCTGAAAGTGGAGGGGCATAACGTATCGGTGTGAGCATGCCAGTTAATGGGCGCACGGGGAGGCACATGCAGCTGCAATCAGGCGGCCTCCGGTCTGATGAGGTCACGCGGGCGATCATGTCTTTTTGGCTTCTTTGTAGTTTGCTTTGCGCAACCCTAGCGCTTTCTTCGTGTATAGCCCGCACATTACTGTCGAGCTGCCTGCTCTTGTCAAAACTGGTCAAAGTGTTGTGAAGCAGAAGGGCGCGTGTGACGATCGCACTAGCCGAGGCCAGATTCATGAACACACTGCCATCGCCGCATATCCTTCTAGTTTGATGTTATCCCCTGTCTATATTCATCATCTGTCTGTTTTTCTTGTACTTGGGGGTGCATGGAGCTGCAGGGTGGACAGAACAAGGCATCATCGAAATACAAGGTGATTACATCGATACGGGCGCCGGAATCGTAATACAAGGTTGATGGACAAGGTTGCACCACACGGTATCATGGTTGCGGACCGCATTTGGAGGGGAAACGGTTGGACTCGTCAACCGATGTGTCTGAAAGATGAACGGTTCGAAATGGGATCTCAGTGCACGATCCCACGCCTAATCCAGAACAGAATTCACATTTCAAAGCGTAAATGCTGCGACGTAACCGTGTAAGCGGGCTGCAGTGCCTCTTCCATGCAGGTAAGTACATAAGTTACTACAAGACAAACACGACGCACTGAAATTAGCGCAGACATAAACTATGGTTCGCAGACATAAACTACGTTTCGTGAACTAGAAAACAATACCTATCACTGTATCTTGTTGGTGATGGTGCGTTATATAGTGTTGCGAACTTGGCGTATCGTCGACCAAGATTGAAGTGGGAGTGGGAGGACTCATACTTGCTAGTATGACGCACTACTTTGATACGCACTGTTGTGCTGCCAAGCGCCCAAGGACTAGATGAAGACATCACAAGAAGTATCGTTTCTATGTATCATGCTGGCCTGCGATGCTGCATCGTACACGCGCAGAGCGCCGCTTGCTGCGGCCGATGGCAGGTGCACTGTTCAAAAGCTCAGACACAGCGCACATCGAGGCCAAGGTGGATCACCGCTGCTCATCTGGATGCCATGAGTTGAGCAGAAGGCGCGGTTCACTGATGGCGGGCTGCGTGCCCTTGCAACAGTCGAACACCTCCTCAGCATGCTTGTCTGGGTCACGCAAACGAGAGCAAACAAGGAAACATCCTGTGTTGATTTTCACAGTGTCTCAAGGCGACACACCCAATAAGACCAACCTTTCGTGATGCGCTTCGAAACGTGCGTACAGGCGTGGTCTGCTCGATGTCGGGCATCAGCAAGCCCCGCCGCGTTGGTGAATCACGCAGGACAGGCTTGACTCACGCACAGAAGTTTTCTGAAGCAGCCTTTCACCTAATTCAGGTGTTTATTTGGCTATCTGGCCTCGGTGTCTGCCACAGAGTACAAGAAAATCTTGCTGCAGTCCAACATGCTACCACGGCACTCGCCCTGGGTTTAGGAGCAAGTATCGCACGTCTCGGTTGGAATCAAGATGTTGATCAGCGGGTATCTCGGCTTCTGGGCTGAGAACAGAGCGGCATAGCGGAAGAATAACTTGCCAGGGGCATGACTGCCTGCCTGCATGTGCACATCGCGCCACGAAAACGAACACCCTGAATGTTGTTCAACACACGTACGGGGACTGAACAAGTTCGTTCAACACTTCTGAGCTGCGGCAAGTACCACACGGCAGTGGGTACCGGTTGCCATCACAGGGAATGGGTACAGGTTGCCATCACAGGGAATGGGTACAGGTTGCCATCACAGGGAATTCGAACATGTAAATAAAATGTAACACGAAGTGGCGGGCGGGCGAGAAACAAGCGTTCTTAAGTGTGACTGCTACTGAACTCGAGACTACATGTCATTTGTCACTAATTACAGCAGACAACAATCTAGCTGCGTTCGGTTAAAACGCACGATCGGCAATCGACAGCAGTCCACCGAACAACAGAAACAGAAACTGGGAGATTGAAAACTTTCTGAACCACAGAAACAGCGTTGAAGTGCTGTGATACAATTCACCCGCACTGTGATTGATGTGATCACGTCAGCCAAGACGTTGCACCGCGCGCTAGGGAGTGACTGACGTGATCACCGGGGCCCAGCGGCGATCACGCCGCTGGGCCCCGGTGATCACGATGATAGGCATGTCTAGGCAGAAGATCAATATTGATGAATGGCACGCCCAGAAGCAGCAAACGAACCGAATAATCACTAAGAAATGTGGCCCTGGGGACAACGAGCCAAGCAGGCCCGACGTTTCAACTTCTCTCCCTCGGAACTCCCGTGACTTCCAAGTGGAAATATACACTGGCACTCCAGCGCAGAAGAGCACATGGTTACCTTTTCTCAACGCTCACACGACTCCCAATGCACTGTCGATGTAATCACTCCCTATGCACACTGTGATTATATCGACAAGGGCGCAGGGCCATGTGCGCACTAGCCACCTCGTAATTAGAATCGAGTACGCAAGGCGTATACATCACATATCACGTATTACTCCGTTCAGTGATGCGGACTCCGGCACTAGAGCCGAAAACTTAAGTTTAAGGCCCTAAAAGGCCTTTTAAGGACCCTTTTTTAACAGGGTAAAATTACCTCAAACCTCCAGCCGCCTGTTAAAGCTGAGAAGTTTAAGCAATTTTTGCGCCATACGAAAAAAATGCCTAAAATTGCTTCAGGTGGGGTTTGTTAGAGCAGAAACCCGTCTGACAGTAGTACTGGCCCAGTGCACATGCCCATGGAAGCCTCCTGATACATGCCCTGATGAATTGTCTACCAGCTGTCATGAAAAAGAGTAAGGCCGTATGAGTACTTGCAAGCCAGAAAGTATGAGCACGGCATGTATTATGAGGAAGATGGCTGTCAGAGGGATTTGCAGCAAGCCTATTGCGGTGGAAACGTTGTGGAATGTGCTTGGTGACAATCTGACATGCGGAAGGCGCTCCGTTGAGAACAACCACTTGTGCAAGATGGTGTATGTCAAAATGAATGCACACTTGGTGCCATATAGCTACCTGCCTGAGCTTGACAATGAGCTCATTGTCTCGAGATAGGTATCTATAGCGAATGTGGTACAGCATTCAGAGGCTGGTGATGTTGATGATGTCATGTTGTCGTTTGCTGAGCAGTCTGACATAGCAGAAGAAGTGAGCATGTACTTGTGCAGACTGCTTGCTGCTCCAGGAAAGCCGATTGGGAGCATGTCGGAGTCTGATGTTGTGATACCGCACAGTGATGGTGAGGAAGGGTCGTGGGAGGATGAGGACGGTAGCAGTGACCACTAGAACATAGTGCATTTCTGAACACTGTGAGTGAGATGTTGCTCGCATATGGCTGACACTCAATTCCAGTGCGTTAGCAAGAGCTGGAAAGGTTCCAGGGGACTAGTAGTGAGGTGCAGCACTGTACAGAGTGCCAAAGAACAAATTTTACAACTTTAAGTAAAAATACCCATAAGTTGAGCAAATCAGGCCATACGATTGCGTAAAATAAAGATTGTAAAGGCACTGAAAGGCAATCTTTAGGAATTTTAAGATCGTAAGTTAAGCTTAAAGCCAGTCCACAGAAGCTTAATTTTCGGCTCTATCCGGCACACTACATGCTGCGCGGCAGCGTCTCCTCCCTCTTCGATGGTCTGATGAGCACCTTGCTTGGTTGCGCAGTACCACCTGCCACACCGCCAGCGCGCTCCTTGATACCTTGCCCAGCAGCGGGGGAATGGGCGGGGAATGGGGAAGTGATCGAATCCTGCCAATTCCGCCTGGGAGCGTCTGGCTTTTGTCCTGGGGTCCCACCCACCAATTGCCACTGTGGCACCACTCTTCAAGGCAACGAGGCCGACATGACATGACATGCAACTACATGCCCAGCAGTCGTAAACCCTACCGCCACAACCTGGTCACTGAGGCTCTCTGCAACGCCCGAGGCTCTCTGCAAGCGCCCAGCAGTGCTGGACGCTTCAGTACACTTGAGCCCTTGTACTGTGCCCTCAACCCTGCCCCCGGGCATACCGCTGGCGTGGCGCGCAGCAACATGTACGCCATTTTCAGCCGCGGCGCTGGAACGATGGTCCCTGGAATAGCTGTTTCCCACCCTGGGGGCACTACCAATCTCTTCTGTGGCGCATCTTCCCCTCGCGGCGCCTCTGCTGCGGCTGTCAGTGTACGCAAATGTTTCCAACGCGAATCGGGCACCTGGCCTCACATTCCCCGCCTGCGCAATGGAGTCATGCGGGTACCTGGACACACAGGGCGTAGAGTACCTCACGCTCCTGGCAACTGCGCCTTCCAGCACGGGAGTTGTGTCTGTTGGGGCCTTCCTGGCCAGCACCCGTCGAGAGATATGTTGTGCTTTGCGCAAGGGAAATCGTGCTCTCTTTAGGTCTGGCCCGCTAGTTCCAGCACTGGTGCGCGGATGGCCTCTCGGGCCACATCATCCGAGACACACCGTGTGCAGAGTTGAAAGTTCTGCAGACACCGAGATGTTGTTCTAGCACCCAGAAGCAGTAACAACCCCCAGGGTAACTAGGGTTTCGACTGCATGCATTTGTGGTATTCATTCAACCATGTCTGTTTGTACACAAGAGCATCTTCCACACCTCAAAGATGGCATGGAGAACACTAACCTCAGCCCACCTTGCAAGATTCAGATTGCAAGCGTGCGCAGCCTGCTTGCCGGTCTTTGCTAACGACTGGCCCCACCGCACTTGTTCCACACATCTGAAGACTGGCTTGTGCCGAATGCATGCTGAACACACCTACAGTGAAGGCCTTGCCGCAGGTTACCAGTGCCTTTCCACCCTCTCTGTTTGCTTTGAGATGGTAGCATTGTGGCTCTAATGGAGAGTTGACTGCACTGAGGGTCAACAGGTGCGCGAACTGCCCCAGCGGGCTGCTGTGCGCTTCGCCCTTGCACAGATCTTGGCGTTGGATGCAAAGTGAACCTTGGTCTAAACCTTGCGCATGCAGGCGGCCGCAGCAGAGGCGCCTACCTTGCAAGCAGTGCCACACACGAGACTATAGGCTTCCCCCGGGTGGGCAGCAGCTGTGTGAGGGCTACGGCCTCGGGGCTAAGGAGGACGATGACATATAGCGCTCCGGTCCTATCACTGCGATCCCCAGGAAGTCTTTGAGTAGTTGTTGCTCACTGACACTGGGAAAATTCTCTGGAGCTTCAGGGTTTTCCTCTGTGGTGCCAACTGGCCCTTGCATCTTGTATCTTTTATTCGTTCCGACGTGTTTGCTTATTACAGTGTCCATCCTGTGGACTGCTGATGTTGCTGACGGTGCTTGTTGACGATGTCGTCTCCATCGGTGAAGGAGTTTTGCCCACCACTGCAACCATCAGGAGCGGCGGTCGTTGAGAAGGCGCCGTAACGAGCATGCCGGCAATGATCCAGCAAATATCCAGCAAGTTTCCAGCAAGTAGTACCCTTATTGACGAAAACCCAGGTCAAGGTTACGCTGCACGTACCCGCACCAGGCTTGACCACTTCCAAGCCCCCCCTCCTGCCTCCTTCCTGACGACGCAACATGCCAAAGCTTGTCCCAACAATACGATGTCTACACGCGGCCTCGCGGCACGTACTGAAGCCACTCTTGCACATGGCAACGTCCGTAAAGCCAGCAAAGCTCTTGAAGAGGACGTTGTTGTGCCTGCCCAAGGGCCAGATCTTGACACGCTTAAGTCACTGCACCCCCATGAGCCCCCGATCCAACAAGAACTTCCCCACATCGACGTCCCATTCTCCAAACACCACCTTCAGCGCGCTCTGGATAATCTGCCAAGGGGCGCCGCCCCGGGACTCAGTGACATGACGTTTGCACACGTTGCCGACGCATGCAAGAACAGTGCAGCGTGCAAGGAGTCGCTGTTTCAAGTCATCAAAGCTATGCTCAACAACTCCCTTGAAGGTCGAGAAGAATTCCTTGACTGCGACGGGGTAGCCTTCCGCAAAGGAAACGGGGGGGTGAGGCCCATCGTCATTGGTGAAGTGATCTTCCGCATAGCCAGCAAATGCGCTCTGGCCATGATCGAAGATACTGCCATTTCCTTCGCCCCGTTGCAGCAAGGCTTTGGTGTCAAGGGTGGCACTTCCATCGTTACACATGCCTTGCAAGCAGTGCAGGAAGTTGATCCTGAAGCTGCCATTCTGTCCGCAGACTTCAAGAACGCTTTTAATACGATACGTAGAAGCGCCATCCTCGACGCTGGGCTTCAACACTGCCCATACCTCGCCCCCTTCTTCATGTTTGCTTACAAGAATCCATCCAAAGGTTACTTCAGGGGCATGAGACCGGGAGAGTACATTCCCGCGTCATCTGGGGTGAAGCAAGGGGATCCTCTCGCAGTCTTCTACTTCTGCCTCACCCTGCAAAGCGCCCTCCGAGCA
>JAUMHD010030059.1:0-25722 GCA_032359135.1 Ulvella scutata | reverse complement strand
AGGCCGCCGCAGGGGTGGGGGCGCCCGGCCGCGTCAGTAGCACCTTTGCGGACCAGGACGCCGCGGGGGCGCTGCGCGCGCCCGGCTCGCGCAGCCCGTCGCCGCGTGCGCGCGCGTCTCCTGCACGTGTGGATGCTGCCTCCTCTGGGGCGTCGCCGGACGCGTCAGCGGCCGGAGCGGACGGCGCGGTGCCGCCCCTAGACACACCCATCGTGCCACAGGCCAGAGACGCAATCGAAGCGAAGGGAGCGACGCTGCCCGCCGCGGCGCCGGTGCCGGCCTCCTCGCCGCTCAAAGCCGCCGCCAGCGCTGCGAGCGTGGACGCTGGGGGGGTGCTGCCTGTGGCGGCTGCAGCGGCAGCGGGGGGCGGCCCCGCCGCGCCGGCAAGGCCGCAGGCGCAGCCTGCGGCTGTGGGCTCCGGGGCGCAGGCGCTCACCAGCGCTGCACTGGAGGAGCGCGATGCGCAGGCGCCGCCTGTAACCATCGACCTGCCCCCCCTCTTGATCAACACCGGCGCGCACGCGGACATGAGCGACCCAGAAAACGTCAACATCGCCGCACAGGTCCGCCCCACCTCCCCTGCCCTAAAAGGTGCCATTGCTTCATCTGCCCTGCGCTGACAACAGTTCTTGCCCCTGCACTACTATATTCAGCCACTTCAACATTTAGGAGTGAGAGGACAGAAACGCGGCACCGCACATCTACAACGTGTCGCTCTGGGCCACCCCGCATCTCGGCGAAATGCGCTACAGAAACACATGCATGTGTCACATGCATAGCACGCCACTGAATCAACAGCATGCATGCATGCAGATAAGCGCGTGGCAGCATGCATGCGGGGTGGTCCTTCCCCCGGCGGAGCGAGCGGCGCTGATCGCCTCTGGCCACGGGGTGGTGTTGTCTGACACGCTGGCGGCGCTTGACCGGGAGGCGGCAGCCACCGCGCAGGCGCGCATGCGTGCGTGTGCATGCAAGATTGCGTCGAGCGTGCCGATGGCGTCGCGGCCTGCGGAGTATTCTGGCGGGCAGGTGCGTGCGGCCTGTCCCCCTCCTCTGCACCGTATTTATCTGCCTGTATTACAGCACATAGTTGCCGAGGTAGGGTGTCCATCTGGCACAACATGTAGGGTTTCCATCTGGCACAACAGCACCATCATGAAAGCCTTGTCTCCCAGCACTCTTAGACAATCTGCGATAGTATTGACGAAACACTGTTGTGACATAGAATGAAGTTCTAATTCTATTCTTCTGTGTTACAAGGCTTCGCGTGCTTCGCGCGACTCAGCCTCTTAGTGTGCAAGGGAAAGCGTCCGCTTTTCTTTGCATGTTCGGCTGTGCATGTTGTGTACTTGCCAATACTATACGATGCATATGACGATTGGCTCGTCATCGCATGCAACGCCAGTGTCACAGACATGACACCATTTCCAGCCTGCACGCTTCAATGCTTTGAATGCACTATTGATGTTCGTCGTTTGTGCCTTACTGTACGTGTGCAACTGTGACGTGGCTGTCCCGGAAGTGCTCATTGACACGACAACACCATGCGCTCGCGAATCACATTTCGAAACATAGATCTTTCCCATCTGTGGGATAATGTAAGTTGTTTTCTGGAAGCTTGCGTGGAATGGCGCACTGGGTAAATATCCTTTCGCTGTACAAACCTCTGCGTTGACGATCCAGAAGTACGTACTGTGCGAAGCAGGGCAGCTCTAAGCACCCGTGAACGACGGTTTACATTTCAATATATATGTACATATGTTTCCAAGAACATAAGCAGCGCGGATCTGAAGCATTTCTATACTGGAAGCTTCGTGCATCCATGACCGTTTAACCCACACTGCAACCGACACGGCGCCCCAAACCACAAATCGTCAAGCCTTATCACTTCACAATATTGATATATGGTCAAGTTTGTAGTTAGCGGTCGTGGAGCGACGGGGAATGGCAGAAAGGGCAAAACGGTGGGAATAATCATATATATATATGTGTGTGTGTGTGTGTGTGTGTGTGTGTGTGTGTGTGTGTGTGTGTGTGTGTGTGTAGATATATCAATCTGTGGCCTCTTATGTGTTTGCTTGATGTGTTGAATGTCTGGTTTGTGGCCTGGTGGCTTCTACCTTTCTATTTACCCACGCAGAAAACAAAGAAAGCAGTAGCTGCTGTGTGCTGATGGTTGGTGGATGGCAATTAATGTGCAAAAACTCCTGGCGGTTAAGCACTGATCGCCAGTATCCCTTACCTAGATAAAAACAATCCTGAATGTTAGGGACTATTTTTTAGGTAACTGCGCGAATGTACCACTATATCAGTGAGTTTATCGCTCCTAGTGGTCGAATACGACCACCATTCCTGGGTCAGGAGCTTTTTGAAGCGCTCTATTGAAAGAAAACGTTTTGAAATTGGAGCGCTGGCGAAAATGATTTGGGGGGTTCTGGATCGCAAGGCACTCCAGGAAGCAGAAAAAAGACACTGGTTCCTGGGGCAGGCGCTATTTTTTTGGTATTTGCACAGAACATAAAAACAGGACCCACCAGCACGGCCGCTGACTGTGCGCGCTTGCCCGGGCTGCAGATCCTCCCCCCCAAGATGGGCCTACCGAAGAGCGGCATGACGGTGCTGCGCGCTGCGGCGCGTGCGCGTGCTGACCGCGCGATGGTCGCGGACGAGATGGACGCAGAGGCCGTCGCGCGCGAGGCCGCAGACGAGGCCGCGATCGCGTCCGCCTTTGCGCGCGCCATGGCGGCGGACAGCGCGCACACCGACCGCCGCCTCGTCGCCGTCGCCAACGCCGTGGCTCTAGCAGAGTGCGCGCCCCCCCCCCCCTCCCCCCTGCCCCCCCTGACGACAACCATGCTCGGCCGCATCTGAAGGGCTGCTGCTGCGCGGAGATGCGGCACCGAGAAGATTCCAGATTCCACCTCCGCGCGCCGGAGATGGGGGAGTCATGCATGGACGCCACCACGGGGGTAAGCGTGCGGCGGCTGCTGTCCTCCACCACTGAAGTGCCTGGTTGGCTGCGCACCCTCCCCGCTGGCGAAGTCATGCATGGACGCTCCCCGAGGCTGCCGTGCCCACTCCCGCGTGTTTTTGCTGTTGCCTGCCTTCCCAAGTGTCAACTTTTGGGACCCGAAACCGGAAAGGTAGTGACTAGGCATCAATCCAAGTGGCCAAAACCCATACTCCCTTCTTGCCTTTCTTCAGGCGCCGGGGAGGGCGTTCTTGGCGGGGGGGGGAGCCGTTTGAGATCCCCACCCATGCATGCATGCGCCGCCGCAGCAGCTGCCACCACAACCGTGTGGATGTGTACAGGGGCACCGCGCACAGCGGCTATGCATTATCGCGCGAGCGCATCGGGCTTCTGCGCGCCGCCGCGCTGCGCTCCTCCGACAACGCAAAGATCTGGAAGGAGCTGTCCGCAGACGAAGACTTCCTGGAGGCCTTCTCAGTGGCTATGGTGGCGTCACAGGTGCCGCTGCCCTCAGGGGACTCGGCGGAGGTCTCCGACGTTCAGAGGCTGCTGTTCCAGGCTGCCGCGGCCGCTGTTCTGGGCGCGGACGGCGACTCGCAGTCGTCCCCTACGCATGCGGCTACAGGCGGCCCCGCGGACTCCTCAGGAGGTGGGCAAACACCCGCTGCGTACTCCCTGAATAACTCTGTGTTTGCAAGCAGCTGGGGGGAACTCCAGAGCATGTTTCACGGTGGCCGCTGGGGGGAGATGCATGGGCTGCTGGGAACCCTGTTTGGGGACAATTCCGGGCCCAGCCCGCACCACAAAACCCCCCGTAGCCGCACTCAAAGCGGGGCGTCGACCGCGAGCTTGTAGCACAGCATGCATGCATGCATGTGTACCCAGCACGACGCGCTTGTGCAGATTCATGAGGGTAGAGTAGCCTAGAGTACAGTATGTTGCATGACATGCATGCATTTTGAGAGAGCAAGAGCATGTGTTGATATGTTTGTGTTTTGTAGTGATGGGGCTGCTTTGCATGCATGTGTAGCTGTTTTGGGAGCATGCATTTGTTGTATTTGGATACTGCGACTGTAACACTGAGAGAGTGGCTAGGGGGGTGGCATGGCACTGAGATGCATGCGGGTGGCCGCAAGCGCGGGAAGGGGCAGCGTGGGTGCCATGCATGCAGCTTTGCAGGCCTTTCGCGCGCATGGGGGGAACACATGGCGGGGTTGGGTGGGGGGGGGTTAGGTGGGGGGCAGCGTGCCCCCTGATCACCGGCGCACAGCGGCGGCGCCGCCTGTCACCACTAGGAGGCCACCGTAGGGCCGCTAAGCGTTGGAGCACTAGCACATGCATGAACCACGTCGGGCCACCCGTAGCCGCATCAGGGTCGCATGCATGCAGCGCCGCGTGCCGCTCCAATGTTTAGCGGCCCTACGGGTAACGTGGCTTGGGTGGCGTGCAGGCGGAGAGGACATAGAGGGCGACGCCCCCCTGCTGACTCAGCGCTCCCTTCAAAAGCAGGGCAGCTTTGCGGTGCAGCGCGACGCCAGCGGGCAGCTCGATCTCAGCGCCCTTCCCAACAACGCCGCAGGCCGCGCCCTCAGGGAGTATGCCGCGCAGTGTGAAACCACTGTTCAGGTGCACCAGGCACAGGTGCGCTGCCCCCCCCCTCTACAGCCTATTCTAGTAGTTGTGGTACATGCGCTATTCTATGGAGTTACACCTGTAACTTTACACACTCTACAGGCTAGTACCGATCGACTGTCGACATACAATAGCTCGTTTTGCGCTGTACGTCGGACTTGTCTCTCTTGGTCCTCAAGAATATGTGCGAACTTGAGTGCGCTGCCTTCTCTCAGGCAAAGTCGACTCTAAAGTTTCTAAAAGTTTGCGACGTCAGCTCGGCCAGCGTCCTCATAAGTAGCTTGCAGAAACCTCTGAATGACCATGAATATTTCAACGTATCAGCTCGGCCAGTGCCATTCGTCGCAATTTTTCGAGGCGATGGGTCAGTGCACGGCGAATCGGGGCTGCGCAGTGTGCCCATTTGGGACTACACTGTATTTTATACAAATGCACAGCTTGGTGCCGATTCGTCGGACATACAATAGCTGGCTTTGGCCCCCGGGTCTCAGTTCTTCATTGGGCCAGTCAGGTATGGCCGGAAATGGCCCAAACCGGATGTTGATAGAGGTACAGTAACATCTGGTTAATACAAACCTGGTTAATCCGAACTTCTGGATAACACGAACCAAATCAGTGGGGTCGATTGGGGTCGTATTAACCAGATGTTACTGTATATGTGTGGCATGTATTTTCAGTGGCAGTGGATGCTGCGGTTGCTGCTGTACTTCAGACATACACACCAAGTAGTGTTTGTAGTATATGCATGTGACATATGCATGGATAGATACTACCAGATTCGCCGCTGAAGAGCCCCTCGGTTTTCCCCACAGATTGTTCTGCGCACAGTAAGAGCCGGTTCCCCCTGTAGCCACCCCCGCAGCACTTCTGAAATTACGATCCTGCATGCATGCATCCATGCATGACGCAGTGCGCAGCAGCCATCCATGCAAGCGGAGCGGCACGTACAGGTGGAGCAGGTGAACCGCAAGCTTGCGGAAAAGGACAACGAGCTTGCCGCGCTGGAAGAGAGCCTCGACATCCTCGCACCTGTGGACACTGACGGCAGCCGCAGCCTCAAGGGCAACCTCTCATCCTCGGACGCTCAACGACTGGAGGACCTGCAAGCTTGGATCTCCTCTGGGTCCACCAAGCAGTCCACCCGCATCAAGTGCGCCCCCGCCCCCCCCCCCCCCCCGTACGTATGCATTTGTGGCATACATGCACGCTGCCTAGTTTTTTTTATGTGTATATGTGTTGTATTGCGGCCACAACAAGTGGTGGCTACAAGGGTTCCTGCACTGTCTGGGAGGTGTTGCAAGCAGTGTGTTATGCGTGTGCGCCATCACCCAGTGGCGCACCCAGGGTTGTGCGGCACCTGCGTGTATGCTAGGGTTGTTGACCAGGCAAGGGTTGTGAGCTCACATGAGGCATCTGCACACAGGTGCATGTATCTCATCACACAGCACTCCTGGTGGGCCACAGCACGCCTTTCTTCGTAACAGCGTCTGCACGCATGCATGTGTTGGCGTACATCAACAACATGCATGCTGTCGCCTGCAACCCCCTCAAAACCCCCCTCCCTGCCCCCCCCCTAAAACCCCCCCTCCCTCCCTAACCCCTTAACCCGCCCCCTGGTGTGCAGGGCGCTGGAAGCAAACCTCGTTATCGCGGAGCAGAACCTCTCCAACTGCAAGACCAAGCTGAAGGAGCTGGGCGCGGACGATGACGTCGTGGCCGCCCTCACCAACCCCTCTGCGGCGGACAGCCTCATCCTCTCCGGCAACGAAGACAACTACCTCACCGCACTGGTGGTTAAGGTGTCCCCCCCCCCTCCCCCCCCCGTTTGCTGCTTGCCTGCTGATGATGCCCTGTCATGCATGACATGCCGCCTAGCCCGCCGCAGATTGCATGCATGTGTGCCGGGACGCTGCCTCGCTGCAGACGCAACACACACTCATGTGCATGTGGTGCATGCATGTTACTGAACTGGGTGAGGGTGCGGGCCACTGGTTGGCCAACGCGGCCAAGCTATATAGCCTAGCTACCACCACCAACTTCATGCATGCATGAGTGTCGTGTCGTGTGCAGCTCAAAGTGGATCTAGCAGAGACGCATGGCGAGCTCATGCATTGCAAGCGCGCGTTGACGCGGGCGAAGGAGAGCGAAACAAAGCTGCTGGAAAAGGTCGCCATGTTGGAGGTACCGTTGGCGCCCGCGCCGCCGCCGCAGCCGCCGCGCCGAACCTCCCTCTTCACGCCGCGCCTCAACGTGCTGGCCGACGCGCTCACCTCCTCAGAAGCGGCGGAGGCGCCGCCGCCGCCGCAGGAGGACCCTGTAGACACTCAAGCGCATGACGAGCTCTCGGCGCCAGAGATCAACATCGGCGATGGCGTCACGCGCGAGCTGGATGAATAATAGTACGAGTACTTGTGCGTTAGGGGTTCGGAGTACTGGATAGGTTAGCCGGGGGGGGAGTGGGGGGGGGGGGGGGGTTTAGGAGGGGTGCCCTGTGCTTCGCGGCCGTGTTGGTGTTGCCCCAAAAGTGAGTGTTCCGCCCTCAGCCATTTTCTAGGTGTTTCGGACGTCACTTTCCAACGTGCCCATGGCCATGCATGGGCACGTAGTCCGCTGCAATGCATGTTGAAGAGAGCAAGATCTGGCGGCGTGTGCGACTGCGCAGCGCCGCTATCGATGTAATTCTCACTCTCAGCGACACAGCGTGAAATTTAAATCGACAGGCGGCGCACGGTCGACGTTTCTGTGGTTACGTTCTATTGGTGGTTATGTTCGCATCGGCAAGGGCGCGGCTCACAACCACAAAAGGCTCCGAAGGGGTGGGACAGGAACATACACCCCCGGGCCACACGGGACCACGAAGGCAAACACAGAGGCTGCAGAGAACGACGCACAATGTTGCAAGGAAACACAGGGTCGCGAGCATGGACCGCATCATCAGCCACAACAGCACCAACAAGGAGGATATAAGCGGCAATGACGGAGTACACCTCAGCACAGACACCAGCCTCACAGTCCCGCAGGAACACAGACGGAAGACCCCAAGGGACACAATATGACCCCCCCTTTATGGCGTGGATCTGGATTAGCTTTTTCTTTATACCTTTGAGATAAAGCTAATCAGGATCTGCTTTGAGACAGAGTCAAAGCAATTCGCGTCACGCACACAAGCAACCAGGGCTGTAGCCTGTCGACATTTGTTGGTAGGCGTATTGTTGACACAGTGTTGTTGAGCATAGCCAGTCTACTGTATCCACCGGACATCTGCAGATCTGTAGAGGTTATCATGATGCTGACTCTGATCAACATCTGAGGTCAAATTTCCAGTGAGTAAAGTGGCCTTGCAATGTCCGCTTATCCGCTGTAAATCGTCACATATCACCTGTGAATTGACTCTGTGAAGGTTGCATGGATAAAATCTTGGTAGACTGGCACGCAGAGCGCCAGTGCCTGGGAGTGTCCCGAAGAGGGTGGCTGAATGCAAAGCAAATTCCGCTGTGTGGAGACTCCCCATGCATGTTAGTGTGGTGTCCTGGCATTCTTTTTTATGGAGTTGTGGCCTACTGTTCTCAGTATGAATGCTCTTCACGCTTGGTTACAATCCGTACATGGAAAGCAATGAACGCTCATTCAGACAGGTGATGTAACTGAACACAAGCGGCTGGGCGTGGTGCCTCTGATTCTGATTTACTGCTGAGAGTGTTGCCGGCAGGCGCCTCTACATGTGCAACTCTTGATCCTACGGGTATTGGTGGATGCAAAGCAATTTTTGTACCAAATCTTAGCGCCATGCTCGATGTAAGACACAAGTGTGTCACCAAGCGGCAGTGTTTCAACATGACCACACGCCCGAACGGGCATCAGACTTGCTGCCTCGTTACATAAAAAGACTTGCTTGATCATTGTCGGAGCTGTTCCTGGAAATATGATCAGGTATGCGAGCTGAACAAGGTATGTAAAATGCGACGTCGCAACCACATGAGTAAAGAAAAGGAGATACGGTGGCCTTTCAACCCATCAGGTGCAAGACTCATCCAATGGGGCGAGGTAAGTGCCCCCTCGCCTCCCTGCCATGCTCATCACTTCATAGCAGCAGCTTGCCGCCTCTGGAGTACACCCTCCTCAAGCAAGTTCTCCTGACCGCGCCTTCCTCTCCCACCACACGCTAGCTAGATTGATCCAGCATCCCGCTTGTTGGGGACAAACGTAGGCCCTGACAGGTGCAAAGAGCTAGGTACGCTGCTCACAGCACGCCACTGCACTTTGCCGTGCTTAAAAGCACATCAACAGTCACAAAGTAATCTGGGGATCTCTCTCCGCACTAGGGAAACTGAGTTCAAACCCGTAACATATATATGTACTTCCACAAACACAAAGGCACACATCATCATGTGTGCGAGCACTGCTTGTCTTGACACTCCAGGCAAGTGTTTGCGCCTGGCAGGCGGCCGAAACCGTAAATCCCCACCAAAATAAACACTTCACCAGAGTCACCAGGGCACAGCATCGAGTTGCCCGCTTTGCAAGCCGCATGCCAGGCTACGACAATGATGATGCTGGCGATGGACTGGTATCCAAAGAACTATGCTGCGCATGCCGCGAGTTGCTGCGCAAATAAACCAACGTGTTCCGCCATTACTTCTCTACCTTCTGGAACGGCTATAAAAGAAGCCTTCAGCTCTGCTCACCCCGTAGCAGTTTCGTTGAGGGACGAGCGAGCTGCGATAACACTCAACACTCACGCAACACACACAGATCTGTCATTACACATCGGAACGATGCGAGTCACCCATGCCCCAAGTGCTCACCAAGACAACTGCCACACAACACCCTTGGCATCATGCCACGAACAGGGCCCAGAACAGGCACCTATGCATCATACTTCTGGCGCCACACCTTATATCACCAGATGGAGGACACCGGGCCCGCAAGAGGCACCATGCTCACCAACCTCGGTGCTTCTCACGGTTACGGAAGCTGCATAACGACCAGGTCATCAACCGACTAAAAAATCTGAATGATGGAAGACCCCTGGAAAATCTGAAACATTCACTGTACAAATCGAGGGCCCCAGGGGTCAGTTAGCGTGCCTGGTTAGCAGCCACACAGGCGAGGAAGTACAAGGGGCATCGGGAGAGGTTTGGTGGAACTTTGCCGCTGGTTCCCGCCACACCCTCCATGTCTGCCCTCCTCTGCCTCTTGATTGCTGGGCCTGGTTCGTCGTCGTATTCATCATCGGAAGCCATCATTGCACGGGCACCCACAGCACGGCGGCGAGCGTCGCGAACAAGGCCTGCACGTGCCCCTGAGGGCTGTGCGCTATCAGCTCCAGCACCCTCAGGCACAGCACCTGTAACAGCCCCTGTCACTGGGCTTGCTCCGGACGACGCCCCAGCGGTTCCACTGCGAGGAGAGTTGGGGCCGTGAACACCGTGGCCAGTTGCTGAGACGCCGCCTCCAGAAGCAGCGGTACGGCGTCCACGAGATGTCTTGTGAGGTGGGGGTGAATGACAGTGTCGACCGTAGTAGCGGACCTCAGTGCGTCCATCCTCTGTTGCTTGTGTGTGCCGTTTGATATCGCACTGCTTGTGAGTGCATCGCCAGTAGAAACGAGGCATCGCATGCCCTTTGATGGACTTCTTTCCGTACTTCCTCCAGCTGCACATATATCGAATAGTCAGCATCAGCGACTAGTATGCAAACTGAAACCGAACATCATCTCTCCAAGTTCTCTAATTTCCTTGTTGAGGTTTGCCGCAGTATACAGTCAAGGCAGCATGGGACAATGATGCTTCACATGCAGCAAGAACATGTATGAGAGAATCCCTTTTTGGTTTGTGAAAGAACTTGCAGTACATGTAGTACACCCTTTGAGTGCTACGCTACATAGCTCTGTTGCTTCCCAGCATGACAGAACTGCACAAAGTGATGAGGACAAGCGCTCACATTGCAAACATGTCAATTGAAGAACAGAAATAAGAAACGCACCAATATGCGTCAGAGTATTCTTTCTCTGATCCTGTAAACAGTAGGCCCAAGACACCCTCTTCCGTTCTCCACTCGCTGACTGCCACTCGAGGGTCGTTCACAGACACCCCTTCATGCCCAGGGTAGCTTGCAGGGCCCGCAGAAGTAGTGGGAGGTGGCTGAGCTGGATCGGGAGTGGCTGTCAGTCGGCATGGCCCTACAATGGGGGCTGGTAGACCAACTGCAATGGGCACATGCTGATGCGGACCCGCATGTGGATGTGCTGGTAGAGGCATTGGAAGGGCAACCATTGGCGACTTGTCTTCTGGCAGTGCATTGACCGGAGGTGACACAACTGTGCCTGCTGGGCTTGGGCCTGCGACTGATGCTGTAGCAGCTGTTGCGGGGTGACCAGTGGGCTGGCTTGGACCGACCACTGGTGCTGTGGCAAGAGAAATTGCACCTGAATCTGCGCGTAGAGGGTCCAATCGAAGCTGCTCCAGAGAAGGAGAAAATGATCGGTGGTCAGGGGTAGCATAGCGGGACCCGTGCGTATGCGACTGCAGCGGCGAATCTCTGTTGGTTTGAGGTGTGCTGGATCGAGCGAACATTGCAGCCTCCGACTTGACGGCAGCGGACTGGAATGCATCTGTCACAGGGGGAGGGGACATGCTGAATTGGTCCAGGTGCATGTTGCTCGGTCCTGCTGTTCTCACACGAGGTGAACCGCTCTGGCTTGGAATCTGCCGAGGAGAAGACGTCGCTTGACGTTGGTGGCGTGGAGATGCAGGCATTGATGACTGATCGTAGGAAACCATATGTTGTGATGAGGTTTTAACAAGACGGATGATGTTGGACACGTTCTGTGCCGACGCACGCTTGCTCCGAGTCAAGCTCTGCTCATCTGGCTGGACCAGTCTTTCAACCTCCTGCAGATGCACGAAGACAACCTCCAAACAACGCAGCACATGTGCAGCAGAATTGTGCCACCAATAAAGCACTCTGATGGACTTGAACTTTAATCATGACCGCAGCAATGAGGCGTCAAGCTACTACGATCCAGGTGCATAGCCTCCGCATACTCACAAATCCACGATCAAATGACTCGAACGACATCTATGTTACTTAATTCAGCGTGGTCTGGGTCTGTAAGGACACGGGCCATCGCACGTACCTCGCTTGAGCGCTTGCTGGGAATAGTCCCACACGAGGGCGTGTTGTCTGGATGGTTATGACAGCCACGGGTCTCAACATGATGCTGTCCATTGGTAAATACCTCGACAATCTTCCTGCTAGGACAGTCATCCACCTTGCATCTGAAATAGTGCCTGGTACTGTCTCGAGTTTGCGTCTCTTTCTTGGCTCCGTACCTACACAGACAGGCTCGTCAAATTGAACAGCGTGTCAAATTCGTACACATGAACTGTGCCGCTGAAGTGGGTACTGTACAGTTCGAGAGTCGCTGTGCACCAAACGGACGCAACGAATCCAACTAATGCCCAGTGATGACCACCCCACAACCTTGCTACAGGAATGATACTGTTCCTCAATTCAGCGTCTTCTGCTTTCATCTTCATGCTGCGGGCTACAACGAGACACTATGAGAGGCCCAAATTCTGTGTGCGTGTCGAACTCGACAACGACATTGCATCACAGACTGTGTAAAACGAACGGCAAGGTTGATCATCGTCGTGAATAATTGATTGCATTTCATCCCGGTTCCGGAGGCCAAGTGCGCGCAAGGAAAGGGCAGTCTATTCGTGAAGGCGCAGTGCACATGTTCCTGCCGGAAAACAGGCGCACTCTTACCTCATAACAAGTAAGACGTAGATGAAGGTGGGCATACTTGCGATATTGGCCTAGCTCGCTTGCCATCGCGCTCTTGACGATGTCCATGGCGAATGCGAAGGCTCGAAAGCCTTGAAGCCAGCAGGAATACAACCGGCTCCTTCCCCCGAGACAACAGTTGTGTCAAAATACACACTAAGAATCTAATACACCGTCTGGTGCGTGCTCCTGGATCAACAGGCGCGAGGTGCGCTTGCGAGTGGATGCTTGGTCGAAGGACAAGCAAGCCAGCTAGTGCGGGTGAGTCGATAGCATGAGAATATGTGTTCGGCTTACTGAACGTGAATTGGCATGATGGGCAGTCGGTTCATAAGTCTCCTTGCGCATGGTGCAAATGACCCATGCGGCCAATTCACCTCACCTCGACTGGCACGTTCCAAGACGCGCACTTCCGCTTCATGTTTTCAGGTATCGCATACCTAGAAATTTGAATATTTGTCGGGAAAGTGAATTCAAAGTGCGGTTTTTAACACGTCCGCCACGTGTACATTGAGACGCATTTACAATTGAAGTCCTCGAGCAAAGCCATTTTATTCGTCTCGAGGTTATCAAAGACAACCAATTCCACCTACTTCGTTGCACACTTGCTTGGAATGTATTGACCCAGACATATCTATACCAGGCCTAGGACCACACTGCAACAGAGAAAGACTGAATTCGATCGAAGGGAGTGAACTAGCATCTGACTCACAGCTCGTTCCTGTCCATGACACCCCCAAGAACAGCCTTTTGTCTGCAAATACGAGTTTTTCACGCTCAGCGTTTGTCTGGGGAATGATTTCCAGTTGAAGGTCTCTTGGGCCGACGCAAACAAACGGTATACGTAGCCGTGTTTCGTTTGAATGCCTTGCGTTGTCATTTTCAAGCAACCAGCTTAGTGTATTTGCACAAGTACCTGCGTTTCCGCTTTGCAGTATACTGGACATCCGATTTTTGGTTGAACATTAGCCACCTCGGCCACATGGATCCACCTAGGCACCTGTGCACACGCACACAAGAGTTCTTTCTCCCCTGACCAGCCAAGTCTGCCTAAACATCGTATACTGCATATGCCACGATACTTGCGCGCGCAATCTCGGCGAACGTTCCACTGCTCACGTGTGCAGCTGGTCCTGATACAAAAGACCGTGGCGAGTCGGAAGGTCAACCGCGCCAATTTTCTGCCAACCACTAGAACCTAAAACTTGAGAAATCGCAAAACGTCTTCAGAGAGGGCATTTGCGTCCATCGGTACTGCATGTCTGAAGATGTGAGTACTTTGTACATCTCGTCCGCGATGTTGGCTTTCTGTGTGTAAGTGGCGTGCACTGGTTTTAATATTAATGCTGTCTTATAGACTGAGCGTGGCCCTAACTGCCGGCCTCCTTACTACAGCATTCGTTTGCTTCTGTTCCGCACAGGCCCTGTTTCTTGCAATGCTGGACTGGGACGAGGCTGAAGGTCAAGGTATTGACATCCATCACAACCAAATCTTTTCCGTCAACGTCAAGGTTATGAGGGATGTGATATATCTTGAGGCATGTAATGCTTCGGAGGGGTACATGGGCTTCGACATCGGTCTGCTGTGGGGACTTCATTGC
This sequence comes from Ulvella scutata, assembly GCA_032359135.1. Classification (NCBI taxonomy): domain Eukaryota; kingdom Viridiplantae; phylum Chlorophyta; class Ulvophyceae; order Ulvales; family Ulvellaceae; genus Ulvella; species Ulvella scutata. Next base: position 11,727 of record JAUMHD010030059.1, on the reverse strand, counting down.
CGTGCCTTGCCCCGATTCAGCGGACTCCAGTTATATCCTACACTCTATAGTGTTCATGCAGGTTGTGTCGCATGCGTAGCACAGCAGCTGCAGGCAGACGTGAACAACATGCCCAACAACACGTTGAACGTACTGGAACGGCACTCGCCGGACACAATGCCTCTGTCAGAATGCTGGAGGGCTTGTGAATCAGTAGCTGAAGTCATGCTCCCTGCATTGCTCGCAGGCGGGGCATTGTTCTTCCTTGGGTCCGTGCTGTGTGTATCTTCTGCGATTCCAATCTGCCTAACCTGTTGCTCAGGATCCGAGCAGCCGAAGGTTCGTCATTTGGTGCGCTACCGTGGGACATTTCAGCGTTTGTGAATAATCGAGTGCACAGGGTACTCTACGTGAAGCAAACCAACTTCCAGTGTATTGTCAATGATGCCTGGATCTGATCACAGCTGCAGCCATACATATGGATCATTCACACATTCCCATGCATGGCTTCAGGATACATGACAGTGAATGCAGGTGATCACCGCTGGTCCCGGCAGCCCAGTCACATTGCCACTGTCTGAGCTGGCTGCAGCAGCCAATGCTGCAGGCCCAGCGGAGCGCCCCCTGTGACACTCGCCCTTTGAATCAGCAGTGGCCCACTGATACTCGCCCTTTCAATCAGCACTGTCACAGCAACGAAGCAGTCCACGCCCCCGCTTTGCATTCGAGGCCGCCACCACTGCGTGTGCAGCCCTCGTAGATGACTCAGCGCAGCAGCCATTGGTGGCAAGGCGTGGTGTTACGTGCGGTGCAACCATAAGAGTCCGTGATTGTGCTGGATCTCGGTGGGAAGCGCAAGCAAAAGCCTGCATGCATGCATGAGCGAGCAGTGGGGCACATGCATGGCTCCAGCATGAGGAGGCTATGTAGCCCCCTTCCTTCCCTTCCCTTCCCTTCCCTTCCCTTCCCTTCCCTTCCCTTTCCTTGAACTCCCTGAGTTTGCATGGCGCGGTACATGGGACAGTGTGGTGCCATGCATGGATGTTATGAAACCAAGGACGCTGACCACTCAGACATGCCACACCATCATCGCCACATGTAGCGATGATGCTGTGGCAAAGCGGCAATGACTAAGTACACCTCAGCACAGGCACCACTCTCACCGTCCCGCAGGAGCACAGACGGATCAAGAACCCAAGGGACACATGGACTAGTGTGGCACCACACTAGTCCATGCATAGGAGAGTGTGGCACCACACTAGTCCATGCATAGGAGAGTGTGGCACCACACTAGTCCATGCATAGGAGAGTGTGTCGCCGTCCATATACGCCTGCACACACCAGTGGTGGGCGGATTGTACACACTCCTGGACACATCAGTGGTGGGTCGCAAGGCTGCACCCCCTTGGGTGGTTGGCTGCCTTCTCTGTGCTGCAGATTGTGGGCCTGCGCATGATGCATGGCCGCAGCTTCGCGGGCTGAGGCTTGCATTCTTGTTGCGGGGCGACGTGCATCCTGAAGTGGCGCACAACCGGCTATGGGTTCCGCGTTACCGGCGTGTGGCTACAAGGGCGCTACTGTTGAGGCTCAGGAGGCTGTCTGTTTGAGTTTCGATTGGGCAGACTTTGATTGCGAAAAGTAAGAGTTTCGATTGGCCAGCGGTATGGTGTCGACGCCCGGTATGGGAGGGAGGGCATGGTCAGTGTGATGATGAGCTTGCCTCTTTTAAACTGGTTGCTGGATGAGGGAGCGTGCATATGACTGGTTTCATGAATGAGGTTGACTCTAGTCTTGGAAAGTGACAGGGTGTCGAACGAAGATGTGTACAGGGGGGGGTGTACTTGTCTGAGTGTCTTAGACACGAGTCCACAGAATAATATGCAGGTGGAGGGTGGTTGCTCGTGCTGCATGCGTTGCCTTTTTGTTGTGGTCATGTGATGTTGCTGGTACTGCATACGTGGTTCTTTGGCCCCCAGGGCCACTATACTGCGGTTGCCCAGGCTGCCAATTGTTGTGGTCATGTACTGTTGCATTGACGGTGGCGCATTGCTGTGTGCCCACAAATTCCGTAGATCTAGGAGCATCCTCCAGTTTGTTGTGATTTTCCATCCATTTTCGTTCTATCGTGCTTTAGTATTGCACTACTGTCGATGGAAGCTTCATCCAATGTGGCGCTTTGCAGTTGTTAGTATCCTCCGCCCTCAGTATGAGAGTATACGTGAACGAACTGTTCTGTTGCTTCAAGTTCTTTGCAGGTTCTGCAAGTGCTTTTGTGTTGGGCCCTGGCCTCACAGGCGATGCATGCCAGGCATGCACGCACACCACAGCGTAGAGAACGAAAGTAACATGAGAATTCTGTGGCGTGTGCACATGGTAACCGATGCTGTGCTTGTGAGCCGTGCCCTTGTCCATGTAAGTGCACATGGCAAGCGATCCTGTGTTCTCGAGTGATCCACAGAGAAGATCACACGGTCTGTGTGCACAGAGCTTGGAGAGCCAAACAGCACAGCTTGCCCTCCTCTACTCAAGGGCAGCCTTCTTGACCCAGCCCCTTGATCAACCTTCTTGACCCAGCCCCTTGATCAAGCTTCTTGGCCTGTGCTTAACCACAGCGACAACGAGTTACACAACCTCTGAAGCACCCCACAGCCACCTACCACACTGCAACTGGCACCCAGCAGCCTCTACAGTGTACGTTTTGTGCTACAGTACAGCACCCACACACAGAGTTGCAGCACAACGGTTCCCACCCACCATGGGTGCCTTGTGTACTGCCCGACTGGCGATGGAATTGCCACACCATGCATGGTGTCGGTACTGATGGTAAAGTCCACTGCATGGCAGCCAGCCAATTGGCCACCTGAGCTCTTTTTTCCTGAGCAGGTGCCACAGCAGATGATACATCAGCTCTTTAGTCGAACAGAGAGAAGCCCATGTCCTGCACCACAGCAGGGGTATCGTTATTGACAACTTCAGCCAGTGTCAGCCAAATTAATCAACTTCTGTCGTGCTCACACCGGAAAATAATGAATGGTTACATGTAACACCCCCCAAAATGAGTACTTCAATATATTTCGAGGATATAAATAGTCTTTCCCGATTCCTTGACTATACCGCTGCACCACAGCAGCACTCCTTACTGTTTGACTTGACCACTCTTTGCCTTGATTACTCTTTGACCACAGCAGCACTCCTGACTCTGTGTTTAGTGGTTACATGGTTATGTTCTTGGAGATGCTCCTAGACCTATGCGCTTTGTGTGCTTCCGTGACGCGCCACCATCGATGCAACTTTCACTCCTTCGGGGTTTGGTGCCGGTTGCTTCATGTGTTCGATCTTCTCTACCTCTACTGATGAAAAGTGCTTATATGAAGAGCGTGAAGATGGGGAAAAGGCTTTGCTTGGGGATGTAGATACAGCACCGTTGCGAATGTCTTGCTGAGTGAACAATCTGCTGATGTGCCATGTGATGGACGTACGTCTGTAACTCTTTATATTTTCACTCCTCGAGTTGTGGCGATGTAAACAAGGTCGCTGATCGCTCAGACCAGTAGCACTACACGCATCAGTGGTCAAAGGCCATACGTTCCGGTTACGTTGACAAGTTTCCAAAGTACTCCCATCCTGAGGCTGACGAGACGTCATACAATACGAAAGCGAACTCTCTTGAAGCCAAGATCCAAGTGCACTAAATGCGACTAACAAGACTGGTACGAGAGTGTGCACATGACATGTGAAGATGCACTTCATTTCCATGTGTATGCAATTCCTCTACACATGCGAGGTCTGCAGACAGGACTGCGCAAATAAGCACTGGTATAGCGTTCTGTTGTGAGTTGAAGTGAATACACCTGGTTATGTGGAGAACGCGCACCTAAGGTTACCTCTTGCATTGCTGCTAGCACTGCTCTGTTACCTAAACGTGCCCAGCATAAAATGGGTACACTTTACTTTGCACGCAGGACTGTAATCAGCTACGTTCTGGGTCACAACACATGCAGTGGCAGTCTCTGATGGGCCCAGCGGTGGCAAAGAAGCGGCTGATCATCATCACGCAATCCTGAACTTGTTCACGCCACTACGACAACATAGTCGGTAGATACTGAGCTAGTTACCAGAATAGCTCCATTCACGCGCTCTGTATGATGTTGAAATCTGTGTATGAAGGAAGCACTGCGATAACGCTTGACATTATGTACGACGAGTGTCTTGTACGATAATACATTGAGATGAATAATGAAAAACAGATGGGATTTGCACCTCGTCCTCGGACTCTTCTTCCTTCTTCTCCTCTTCCTTTGGTGCCTCAGCAGCTGCACCACCACCTGCTGCGGCACCACCTCCTCCAGCAGCAACAGCTCCTGCAGCTGGCATGGATGCTAGCTTCTCGCGGCCCGCTGAAATGAGCTCCTCGACGCTCTTGCCTTCGATCTCCTTCAAGAAGGTGGCAACGCGTGCGCTGTCGGCATCAACACCACCTGTACACACCAATAGCAGTTCGTATTTCCCGGTACAAGCCTAATAACTATGATGCAAGCTACACACGATGAATCTCCTGAACTTACCAGCGCTGCAGATTTTTTCGATGTCGGCAGCGGAGGGAGAGGCATTGCCGCCCAAGGTCGCCTGCAATACAAACAACACTGAATCACTGACTGGTTCCTTGGATCTCTGCTTCGGAACCAAAGCCAAAGGGCAGCGGGGCACACCAGCAAGTAAGCGGAGACCACACGCATCTTGTGTGTGTGTCCAAATTTAACCGCAAACGTCTAGTCACAACAATGATTGCAAAGCGCGAAGAGGCCGAGCAAGCCGCGCGGATGTCACATATCTGTTCTTCCCAGACGAGTTCTGAGGGGCAAACATCATGGGGGGCCTGAAGCGCCGCCGCAATGTCAAAGGTTTGCTTCAGCGTAGTTTGTTATCGCATTCGAAGGACCTTTCTGCGAGCACGCTGCACAAAAAAGCTGTTCAGGTGTTGAGCTTCAATGACCTTTTGCTTTCACCTCACTGCACCATATCTTCGTGCGGCAAGAACCGTTGAAAGTGTGGACCTTGCTTTTGCAAGCAAGGCATAATACATATACGCGCAGTTGAACCTCTACTACATCTTATGATATTTTCTTCCTTTGTGGCTTGTTGGCGTGTCTGTGGAAGAGGAGAGGCGTTGGAATGGTCACAGTCCTTGTAAATGTGAACTGTTTGACCTGCTGCACGTCAGCAACTAGCCAACTATATATCTCCAGGCGTTGCTCATGCAATGCCATTGGCCCCATATAGTAGATGTGGCCTTGCCTTGCAGCAGACAGCGCTTAGAGTCACTAGCTTGTGAGCACGGTCTGTTTGGCAACCCATAGGAGAGATGACAGCGACAGTGGCGAGGAATTCAAGCACAAAGTGCATCTGAAACCAAGCCAAAAGGAAAATAATCCCTTGTAGATTGCAATAGATGCAAGATGTGAAGCTTACATCGACAGTGGCGCAGTCCTATTAAAACACACGAAGCTTGCAAAGAAACAAAAGCATCTGTGACAACACCCCAAGGAGCAACGCCACAGCAAGCCGTGTACTTCTAAGATGGCTCGTAACCACACAGCAAGCCGTGTACTGCAAAGATGGCCTGCTTGCAACCACCCACTTTACTTTAATGGCGGCAGCCCCAACTCCGCCCGTAGCTTGTTCGTATCCTCAACTGACATCTCCTCCGCGCCGTCCTTCTTGCCCCCTTTGCCCCCCCCACGCTTCTTCTCCGCTCTATCCCTCTCAGCCTGGCTGCGTCCGTCATCTGTATACCTGTCTCCGCCTCGGCCTTCTCTGCGGCTGTCGCCCCTGTCATCACCATGTTCCCTGTAGTCAATGCGGTCTCGATCTGCGCGCTCGCGACCACGCTCATCTCGATCACGACCACTGCGTTCTCCTCGGTCACGGTCACGCCCTTCTTCGTCCCTGTCTCTGGCATATCTTCCCATCCTCTCCCTGTCTCGGTCTCGGTTGGCTTCTCGGTCGTACTGCCCATCACGGTGCTCCCTCCGCCTATAAACATCGCGACTGTCATCATTGTCCCTATAGCCACGGTCCCCGCGCGACCCTGCGTAGTCCCGGTCGTGTCCCCGGTCCCTGTGGCCACCTCGCTGATGCGCGTAGTCCTCCTCGTCTCCGTAGTTGTTCCAGCGGTCCCTGTGGCCATCCCTGTCGCCACGGCGGCTGTAACCGCGCACACGGTCTCCATCCTTGAAGCGAAGCCGGCCCCCCCCATCCCGGTCTCCGTACTCCGCATGGTTCCTCGACCGGCCTGCATCGGCAGCGCCGCCGCTGCGGTCGCGGGCGCTGCTCCTCTCGCGCTTTGCAGCTTGCTCTGCGGCCTCCTGACGCTGCTGTTCCAGCTGCGCGGCCTGCGCGGCCTTGTGCTCCTCCAGCTGCTTCTGAAGCTCCGCACGCTCTTCTGCGATGGCGGCCTCCATCTTTGCAATGTTGGCGGCATCCAGCCCGCTCGCGCGCGGCCCCAGCATCCCCTGCAGCACACCAGCGTTGCCAGCGGCCCTCCCATGTGAACACCAAAGGCCTGAGCCAAGTAACCGCCGAAGCAATCGAACCCCAGATTATTGAACCCAGAGTATTGATCCCCAGAAACCGCAGAAAGTAGCTACGGTGAACTGATACGATGTCCAGAGTATTGATCCCCAGATGATTGAACCCCAGAAACCGCAGAAAGTAGGTACGGTGAACTGATACGATGTCCAGAGTATTGATCCCCAGATGATTGAACCCCTGAAACCGAAGAAAGTACCTACAGCGAACTGATACGGTGCAACTCCTTAAGACTTTTGCCTGTATCCCAGAGCAGCAACGAGGAGCCGGAACAGCAGGTGTCATGTCACAGCTCCAAGCGTTCATCGAAACAGCGAACGGGGTTTTCGTCAGGGGACCCCCCACATGTAGATTACCAGACCACGCTGCCCTAGCTGAGCTAGTCCAGCTGAACCTTAGGATCAATGCAAGGACAATTCGCCTTAGGACCAATGCAAGGAATGGCGAAAGACTACTTATGTCAGCGAAATACTTGAACGTATTCGTTTTGGGCGGTGTTACATGTAACAGTTCATGTGTTTTTCCAGAGCGAGCTCGATGAAAAGTTAGTAAACTTGGCTGACAGTGGCTGAAATATTTGTCCAGGGGTCGTAGGACTGACTTTTGTCAGGCTCTGTCAGCCAAGGTGTCAACAACGATGCCCCTGGACGAATGTGTGCTTCAGAGTTGGCAGTTTCACACACTCCCACTATCCAGAGGACTTGAAAAGGCGCCTCTAAACATAGAGGCATGCACCCAACTAATGCACTGCCCAGCTCTAGCGTACGTGGCCAGTTAAGGTAGAACTAGCATAGGGGCCCATGTGTGCGACATTGACCATGTCTGTGTTGCCTTGCATTGGTGGCTTGTGGTGCGAGCTTCTCGAGACATGCCTGCTATGCCTGTACCTTTACACGCTTCACGAGACATGCACACCTGTACTATATGGCCGCTTGTTCAGCACTGCAGTGATCACCAGTATCATCTAGTTAGATACAACACTCCTGCATACTTGGAACTAGTTCTTGGGTGTCTCACCCGATAATTATGGGATACTGGTGATCACTGGTCAGCAGCTGCATTCACACAGGCACTATTGCGAGCACAGAAGGGCCCAGCACCTGCTCCTCTAGCTCGTTACGTTTAGGCAGCCGAGGGAGAGCGATGTCGAAGAGATAGTCTTTGTACAACATCTGCTCTGCAATGGTGTCCAGGTGTGTCAACTCGTATCCTCCGTCCATTCTCAGCTGCCTGACCTTCCGCAAGTCGTTATAAAGTGGCTCGATGTATCGGTACACCTGTATATTTCGAACTGCTCATGTTTGGTACTGCCACACGTCGTTTTTCCAACAGATTTTCTCAGAAGGCTGCATTGTGCAGAGCAGCAGCTGCAATCGTACAGCAAGATGCATGTACGCATTCAGGATCATACGCACGACAGTGTTCGGATGCAAGGTGTACTGCAGACTCTATCTGCGCAGCATACTGTGTTCATGTGCACATGTCAGCTGTCAGGGCAGCAAGGTATCACAGCACCATCTGCTCCACCTGAGCCCCCTCAAACATTGCGTTCACTCTTTAGCACCAGTGATCAGGCGCATGAAGCTGTGACAGCAGCACCGTCAGTGCACATATGAGGTGTCAGCAGATCTGGAATGCACAGCAGCATGGAAACGGTTGGCACTTTGAATGAGTACCAGCGCCTGTGAACGGCGGCGGAGTTGGAAAAACACGTATCCCAGGGATGTCCGTCTGGGGAAGGATGCAAACCTGATCAGCTTTCCCTGTGAGCCTCAGGTAGAAAGCCCCAAGCAAACGCAAGTACTTCGAGTCCTCTTGCAGAATGTACTCTCGTATAATCTCAGGATCTGGCTGGATTTGAAGGAGCTTAAGAATAAGGCACATGAACTGAGACGGCAGTCTAGCTCCTCCGTATGTGCCTGCAAATGGTTGCTGACCTCACCTGCTGTCTGATGTCAGCCAAACCCAAAACTACAGCAGCATGAAGACATAACGAAGTCAGGAATGAGGCACGCTACAGGTTCGCTACACGACATGAAGCGCATGCCAGCTTGTGAGTCAGGAACCCACCGCCAACAGCTTTGAGCTCCATGGTTTGATCGACAATCGTTTCAGCGTTCAAAGCAAAACAGTGCTCCTTCCAGAACATGCTTTCGTATATTTTGGAGCGAATGATCTTCTCCACCAGATTCTGTGGGTTGGTGCCGTGCACCGTCCCGGCATCTACATCAGTACGATTGGCCATCCCACTACAGACTGCACTTATCACCCAATAACGGTGTCAATTCAGGCTGCAACCAAGGTAAACTGCTAAGTGCTGAGTGTCAGCATGTTTGATATTATTTCGTGGCCCTGGTTCTGCCATTTGCATACATCATCAGAGCAAGGACAATACGAGCAACAAGAAGGTTGTTTTGAAGAAGGCTCCCCTTCCCAGGGGCTTGACTGGTCTGCTTGGATTATGTGGGCATGCATGATTGCCACTGGCACTATAGTGCGCACATGCAAATCGCAGCTACTGGTCCACTATAGAGAGGAACAAGCATATACAAGATCACGAGACCTACTCGACAGTATTTGGTTTCTTCACGGTCGCCGACTGGTCAGGCCTGAAGAACTGCTTACAAGTGACCTGCTGTCAAAGTACCGGAGGACGTGCACCCCAGCAGTCATAATTGTATATCTTTCGGGCAGTCGCTCTGTTCGCCGCGCCTCGTCTGATCATTGCGCAGTTGACGTCGAGCCGCGAAGAAACACCCAACTATGTCTGGAGCAGGTGTGGAAACGTGTTATACTGATGGCACATGCCTAATTCCGTTGAATGCATGTTATCCGTGGGACGTGGCCTGTCCCTAAAGTTGGTTCAGCGATCTGTTGGGCTTGTACCTTGGTCGTGCTCGAGCTGAGGCGGGGCTTCTGGCACCATGTTCACCACTGACGTTCAAATACAGAAGCACTGATGTTTCTTAATCTGTTTCTGTTGTTTGGTTTTCAGCGTCTGTAACCCCTATGTCCTCGTGTCTCCTGCGTAATATGGTCCTCCAGCCTGGAGAGTGATCCAAGTCCCAGCAGCCAACAGAATCAGACAGTAGACAAAATTGTATGTCATTATGTTCTAAATGGAGCAGTTTGAAGACGAGGTCGCCGTGCAGTGATGCCCAGGAGCTTCAGGCTACTTGAAGAGCTGGAGAAGGGGGAAAAGGGCACCAGCGATGGGTATGTCAGCTACGGGATGGCAGATGCAGAAGACCTTCAAATGCACAACTGGAACGGGACAATTATAGGACCGGGTAGCACGGTGCATGATGGGAGGATTTACACTGTACACATTCATTGCTCAGACAACTACCCGGACCGGCCGCCAACGGTCAGGTTCCTCACACGCATAAATCTAAGTTGTGTTGATGGAAACGTGCGCTTCTTTCCGGTGGCTGCCTGATTTGTTTCTGGAATGTTCTCAGTGTGTATGTCCGCTGGTTTCTTTATAGACTTGAAACGAAGTACGTGTGCGAGCATCCAAGTAACCAGAATAAGCTGATCCTTGAAGAAATCAACGCTTCACTGGCGCAAAAGCGCCCTCACGGACATCCAGTGCCCATGTCTCATTCCTGTGGTACATTCACCCCGAAACATCCAAAGGTACGGGATAAGCAATCACCAGGGCGTCACATCTTAACAAATGCGTTGAGAACCTGGTGTGGGTAGATGTGGTAGTGGCTCAGCAGAAGCTGCCCTGCACGCTGCACACAGTGCTATGTGACCCTCCCAACACTCGAGGGCCTCTAACAAACCTGAAAGGTTGTGAATGGGCGTGAACACAACAAGGGCCTACGGTGACTAGTTATGAATGCAGGGTGAGCACTAAACGCTCATCCCTGCAGTTAAAGTACGAGTATTGCTCCCATACGTGTATGCGCAACACCCACAAACAGTGGCTCAACTCCAAGGCAGCACCACCTCCCTCCTCAGACTGCAAATCAAACTCATTTGAACCCGAAAAAACACGAACTGGGCAGTAACTCAAAAATCCAGATGCATCAAACGCAAAAGAAGCATCATTTCACTCAACAGCACCATCACAAAAGCATATCCCAGGCTCTTAGCCAAGCGCAATCGCACAACAAACACTCTGGTCATACCTGTATCGTCGAAATGTCAATTTTTCGTTTTTGCGGGGTGGTACAGAATGATTTCATCGATAGGACAGGACCAGCGATCACCAGTATCGTCTAGTTAGATAGAACAATCCTAAGAACCTGGGACTAATTATTAGGTGTCCGCACTGATAATTCAGCAATACTGGTGATCACTGGACAGGAGAGATGGGATGTGAATGGTATACAGAACAGTTCATTATTTTCCGATAATTTTCTGCAGTGACCTCCGTTCAAACAACTGAGTATTTCGGCCCAGGCCGATAAATCGGCACTACAAACTGTGGGTGCGCACAAAGTTCACTTCAGTACAAATCCCACAACAGCCGCCATACGGTTCAGATGAGAGAGATGAAAACCAGGAGTCACACGTAGGCTTGTACAAAAGTATAGGAAACTGCACGGAGTGCTCGTGCCCACTGCTGATTTTCCGTGCCGTATCATCTAACAAAGAAAGGTGTATTCGACCTAGAGGCACCCTCTGAGCAAAATTTTGCCCTTTGTTTCGGGCTGAGTTGTTTTGTCCTTGCGTGCATTCTGCTCCACAGGTGGGTTTCAACTATATTTTTAGGGGTGGGTTACAATTAGAAGTCCCAGGGAGACTGCCAGCGAACAAAAGTGCATCAACAGTGCATTCAATGCGTCGAAGTGTGCACAGGTTGGAAAGGGTGTCATGTCTGTGATGCTGACATTGCATGCGATCACGACCCAGTTGTGAGCGTATAATATACCGCGCATAGTCTTGGCAAGTAAACAGAATGCACAGCCTAACGTGCAAAGAAAAGCTTCCACTTTTCTTTGCACTCTAAGAGGCTGAGTTGCGAAGTTGTAGTGCAAACCGGAAAGGTAGTAGCAAGAAGCATCGCAGCTGCGGGGTCACCAGCAGACCTTACTTCACATTTCTCATCTGCCATCATAAGACCAATGGACTCGCAACGGCCACGTAGGCGGCGAAACGCGTTCCCCACGTCTGCCCGGGGGCCTTGCAGATACACGTCATCAAGAT
>JAUMHD010030048.1:0-25843 GCA_032359135.1 Ulvella scutata | reverse complement strand
AGTGGTGGATGTTTTGTGTTAGTTGATTTTGGCTATTTGGGTTCATGCCTATTTACTACCTTTCAGGTTTGTAAAAACAAATTTGCATCGCCGCTGGATTGCAAAAGAGAGTGGTTTATCACATCGCCAGGGCTGCGATTTCAAACTTGGGTACATGTCATTCAGCACCCCCGAGCCCTGCACGCGGGGCTTGCATGCAGAGACAAGCATTCACTTCTGCCGGATTCGCCTTTTTTCTCGGAAGCTTCGCCCTGACCAGCAGCCAGATGCCGTACCGTTTGACCGAAACCTAGGTATCGGCCTTTTCTACAGCAATCCTCACACTGAAAAAGGCCCGGGTGGCCAAACAATTACATTAAAAACAGACGATTTACCAAGTGTTGTATATCTACATAGTGTCAAAGATTCGATCAATTTCGTACTCTAAATGCATTGGCAGATCCGTCAGGGGCTTACGGTCTTTGCAAGGAAGGTTGAAACAAGAAGAGTTGACAACGTCGCTTGCATGTTATGGGTTCAAACATATTTACAATATTCAGAAATGCCTTCTCCTGGGCACAAATACGATGCCACACTGCCTAACAACACGAATACAACTATCACGTATACCCCCGGTTAGCGGAAGGGCCCCCGAGGGGCAGTCGGGGGAGCTGTCAGCACACGTGCCACCCACCGCCTCTCGGGGTACGGTTGCAGGACAGGAGTGCGCCAGATGAAGCAAAGTGCATGATAAGACGATGTAGCAAGCACTCGTGCATTCTGGTGGCCACAGGAGAGAAAAGAGTTACCTCAAACGTATATCCATCCGAATGTTGTAACACATCCATCCGATGTGAAGTTACAGGCATAACTCCATAGAATGGCTCATGTGTACACCAGGATAGAAAAATACATCCATAAGCAACCACATCTGTTGGTATATTTTCAAGTGTCCCAGCCAATGCATTGGATTGCAGACGGATATAGAAATGAAGAGCTTAGACATCAAAAGATCAACCGCAAGATGTCCGAGCACCCATGCATCCATAATGTCTCATGGATAGTATGGACGGAACGTGAAGGATGGATGGCCAGCTTCGCATGGCCACCCCAATCCATGTGTGCATCCATGGATTGGGATGGAAGCGCCAATACTGGTTGTGCTTTATTGAGTTCAAATTGGCCAGCTCTTGATGTGCCGCAACAAAGCAATTACGAATAGCCTGCATCTTGACATGCACCAAGAAGCAGCCTTGAAAGTGCGTCAACTGCAACCATACAGTCGTATGCGAACATGCACGTCACAGAGCAGCAACTGACTCTGGTACCTAGGCCAAGCCGCTAGTTACTCGTACACGTTGCGCATGACGCAGATAGCCAGAGAATGGTGGCAAGCCTGAATCAAGGAATCTGCAGCCTCACTGCTATGCCCACGAACGAAAAACGAAGACAGATTGCGCGGGTGTCCGTACGCGTGCTCTGGAAGGGGCTGCTCCACACTCATGTTGAAGCACAGCTCGAGCTCCGAATGCATGGCTTCGCATGCACCACGACTTGGCCCAGTACGGGGACATGGCTATTGCATCAGCGTGTAGACGTGCACACCAGACTACACATAAGCTGAAGCTTACACTGGAGCCATGCCGATGAACGCTGTATTCGCACTCTCAAGCTGTACGTCATCGTCATCTGCACCGTCAGAACATCAGCTGCAAATCCTACTGTTGTCGTCTTGTGTGTTCATCCGAACACGCGATGGCAGCTTCGGTGCGAATCTATCTTCAAGTTATGGCTGACGCTTCGCAATGGTTGCGGTGGCGGCTCAGCTAATGGCATGCACTCCTCAAAATCCATCCGCGACACAAGAACTCGACGCCGCTGCGTTCAACTAGTCAACACTGCCTTTTCCTGACTCCGTATTCCCATTTCAGTTAGTATCTAAGACGACTTTGGCGTATTCTGAAAACGGAAGGATTCCAGGATAGTCGCAATTCGTGACGCTGTGGATGTGTCGCGACAGAATTCGGGCAGATTGCAACCGAACGCCGTGCTGCAGGTTATCACCACGGGAGCCACGACCGCATGGATGTTTGGAAGAGAACTCGACCTGGAAGACGCCTCTCTGGATCCTGTCGAGAAGAAGGTGGGCGAAGGCGCACATGGAGCGGTACTACCCCAGCTCCTTCTGCTTCACTTGCCTCACTTGAACCGAGGATGCATGCGCGATCAAAAAGATGGGTTTCTTGGCGGTGCTTCATCGTCAGTGCTTTATGATGTGCCTAGACCACCTTCCAGCATCCGAACAGAAGTCACACGACACAACAGAGCGTTAGATGCACACAATTGACAGTTTTCCGTACCTGACAGGTCAGCAGCAGAGTAGGTGACAAGCACTGAACGTTTAATACACGCCACACAACAGGTATTTCATCTGTGACTGTGTGGTATTTGGAATCTATCTATACGTTCTAAATGTATTTGGGACCTATCCAACAGGCACTTCGGTTCAGCACTTCTTGCTGACACAGGATCTGCCACATCGAGAGCTTCTCACATTTCAAGATGTATTGTATACCCTGAGCAGCTTCCCGTCTCGCACTCTGCCACCAAAAACTCTCATTCATGCTGAGCCCCTTTACTTTTCGAACCGCACAGCCATTGTGCGTCTGTACAGCCACTCAAAATCCACACGTGCTGTAGCAGAGGTGCAATGTTGTGCAGGTCCGCCTCCAGCCACTGTGGTGGAATAAAAAGAAAATACAAGTGGCAGTAAAGGTGGCAGCCCAGGGCAATGACTGTGCCAGCGATACCCTTGCGAGGGACCTCCTCCACCATGAGGGCTGCGTGCTGCAAGAACTCGACCACCCCAAACATCGTGCCACTCCTCGGCTATGTTCCCTGCCCCCTCGACCCCTCAGGCAACACTTTTGGGGGCCTAATCATGCCCCAGGCGTCCTGCAGCCTGGAGGACATGTTGCGCAAGCAGGAGTTTGCTGACTGGCGCATCCACGCCGTGATCTCCGATGTCGCCTCTGCCCTCATGTCCGCCCTCGACCAGCATGTCATTCACTGCGACATCAAGCCTGCCAACCTTCTCATTCCCGAGACGGACCGTAGCCGCATGCGTGTGCAGCTCGCAGACTTTGGGCTTGCCCAGTATGTAGGAGACACTATCGAGGGCGGCACGACGCATTACATGCCCCCTGAGCGCCTCGTGGGCGCCACGGCTGCGATAGGAACCAGCAGGCAGGATATCCACAGCCTGGGCGTCCTGCTAGCTCAGATGGCTGGCAACATGAATGTTGCAACTGTGTTCCGCACACAGATGGCAGTGATCCAGGCCCACTACGATGGCACTTTCGTTGAGCAGCTGCTTGCAGGGGCCACCAAGAAGATGCACCCTCGGTGGGTGAGGCTGGTGAGGTGGTGCCTCGCAGAGGACCCAGAAGATCGCCCCACCCCCCAAGAGGTGCTCGAATATCTCAGTGAACACTGCCCGACAAAAGCGGGAGAGTTCATCCGATGGCTCCCAGAGCCAGAAGCAGAAGAGGTCCCTGTATGGGCATCCTCAGAAGAGGTGCCTGAATGGGCTACATGTGACAAGCCACCTGCCCTGGCCCTCCTCAAGTATGCCACCCCATGTCCAGCCGAACCATTGACCCCAACACAGGTGGCTGCACCCAACACCCCTGACCTGGCAGAGGACGTCTGGGGGCCGGCTGCCGCAGTAGAGATGTGCCTCCCTTCCCCACCCCCCCTATCAAGCCCCTGCACCCAGCCAATGAGCACTGTTACTTTCATCAGGTTGGTGACGGGGGCTCCCCCTCCTGAATGGGCCCCTTGTGAGCCCCCATGCATCCCCGAGCAGCCGTGTCCGCCAGAGGTTCCTGCGCCCCCACTGTCACACTGCCAATGCATGCAGACAGCGTCTGCATCGCTGAAGCCCCCATCCCCCCCTTTCACGCACCCGTGCCCAGCGAATGCACCCTCTGACGTTCATCAAGATAGTGACGGGGGCGAACATTCCAGAACCCGCTCTGCAGGCAGTGATGTACTGAAGGCTGCTCATGTTTATACACTGCACGCTGATGCGCAGTCGTGCTTCTAGCCAGAGGAGAGCGATGGTGAAAGACTGGGTGCGTGCTAGCGCTTGGAGCCCTGCAGCTGCAGCTCGGATGTTAGAACCTTTCGGAAGTTCATATGTACATGCAGACACACCGTTACTAGAGTGCTCAATGAGTATGGTTTTGTGATGCATGCATGTGAAGTGTTGATATGGTGCATGCGTGTGTAGTGAGGATGGGGCTGTGGTGCATGCATGTGTGCTGAGGATGGTGTTGTGGGGCATGCATAAGAGATGCGGATGGTGTTGTGGTGTATGAGTGTAGTGAGAATGGGGCCCCATGGGCGTGTGGTGCATGCATGTGAATTGTGGATGGTGCTTCGGTGCATGCATGTGCAGTGCGGCCGGTGTTGTCATGCATGAATGTTTAGTGAGGCAGGAGTTGTGGTGCATGCATTTGTAGTGTGGCTGGTGTTGTGGTGCATGCATGTGTAGTGCAATCTTCGATCATGACCTTGTAGCTGGGAGCGACGCCAATGAACCAGTTGTAACGATGCAGCGACACTGCGCCGCGACACGATGTTTCAACCTGTACTATTGATTGCTCCTCAGGCATGCTTGGGTCGCATTGTTGCGCTGCCAATCGCTCACCAGCAGCCAGCTAAAGGGCCCCTGATAACTGATTCAGTGAGGTACCGAGTCCACACCCGCAAGTCAAGTTCCGTATGTGCATGCTGGCCATTTCTGCCAGTACACCCACCAGCCCCTACTAGCAGCTTTTGCGTTCCACGTTCTCAGACCTTGCCGAGTCGTATTTTAGTGGCCAGTGCAATTGCCATCAAGAAAGGATCCATACGCCCTGAAATTGTTATGCATGGCTGATTGCTGTCAGAACATGCAAGAACAGAAGGTTCCAGCGAGAAAAGATGAGAAGTGAGGACTAGAAAAGCATTTCGGCTTGAAGCAGGCCGTGTTGCCTGCCTGGGCCTGTGTTCATTGTGTGTGCATGTCGTGCACGCCAAGCCATGGTCCTCCTCCCATATACAGGTACAGAAAGTACCCTCGACAGGCACCCAGTACATACCTCTTGAACATTAAAAGTGATCATAGTCCTTGAAGCGTTCACCCATGAGATTGGTATTGGACACATGATCCAGGGGCTCTCAGCTCTGACCGTGTCGTGCCATAAGTGTTGTGACTGAGATTAGAGAGATACACGTAGCGCTTGTTGACACAGTGTGGTAGGATGAGGGTAGTGTCCATCCAAGCTGATGTGCAGCAACGGCTGCTTTAGTTTCCTGGAAAAACATGTTCAAAACGTGTTTCCCGCCATTTCTAAAGATGAGTTTGGTGTTTGGCAATTTCGACCTGCCTATGAGGCGCCGATAGCCGCACACGTCTCTGGTTCTAACCACGTGTCTATTCGTATCCACCGCTGTAGCTTTGGTCTGTGCAGCTCCTAAGGCAAGTGGAGTAGGAATTTCCTGTGTTTGAATTCTACTGCCCTTGAACGGCCGAGTCCTAAGTTCACGCCGCGCATGATGTGGCCATACGTCTCTGGAAAAGGTGATGTTGCCAGTCCGAAAAGAAAGCTGTGCTTTTACTCTGAATATTCTTCCACACCGAATGATTGATACCCAAGTACCCTCAATTGTGGGTGGTGATTAGGATGTTTGGTGGTTGAGGTATAGATGGCATGTGGCGTACACTCTGACGACCCCAGAGATAGCTATGAAAAACCGGAAAGGTAGTCAATAGGCATGAACCCTAATAGCCAAAAGCAAAGAACACAAAAGGGCCCAGAGATAGTAGACATCTAAATCTTCACAAGTCTTTATTTCCATCACAACCGCGCAGTGCATGCTGAAAGCTTTTTTGTGTGGCAACGTGAAGACAAATAGGCATTGACAACTGTCTGGTGGAGGGGTGAGGGGAGAGGGGGATGTCGGTCGTTCCTAGGGTAAGGTTGCCTTCAAAGGTGGCGATAAACAGAGGACACGCGGGAGACCGAACAACGGAACAACTGTTCCCGAGAACACTGTCCTCTGAAACATGGTGGTATATTGGGCACCAACCCTGCCACAATGTTTCTCTCAGCGCGATGCTAGAGCACTGCGGCATGTCCCTTCATGCGCTCAATGCCCCGCGTACTGATGGGTGGGCCACCCCCCACCCCCCACCCAAACCATGTGCCCCATGTGCCCCACCTCTACCTGCCTGTGGTGCTCGCCCCCCCCCCCCCCCCTTCTCAGCGTCGCCGCCTCTCTCCCACGCCAGCTTCGGCGGCCCCTGAGGGCCTCCTTTTCATGCCGGCTCCAGCGCCCCATGTTTCCACCGCTCCCAGCCTTGTGGTGATGGCAAGCTTGCCGTCGTGTGCATTCTGACTGTGCCAAGTGTTCACATTTTCCTTCGTTTTCACGGCACCGAGGTTTCTTCCTTTTGATCACAGAATGTGCATGCATGCAGATCTCAAATTAAAAATGTAAGTAAAGTTGAATAAACTCCGAAAAAACTGGTCATAAAAAAACGCGCCCCATGCCCTAACGGAGACGAAGATAACACATGACTCCTTCTGAGCAGTCAACCATACAGGTGCCGAAACCGAAAAAGTCGGACAGCTTCCGTGCGCTGAGGGGAATGTACTCCCAGCAGCTTCTGGAGTCGAGCAGCCAAATATGCACGTCGGAAGATGCACTACCTCTGTAGCGCGGGCTTGCTCTGCAGTCACAGCTGCTTTTACAGCTGATCCCATATGAGCGAATCTACATGTCACGTCTGCGTACACCCCCAATCGAGGTGTACACGTACGCATGGGTTCGGCGTAATTCGGCCAGCGGCATGCATGCATGAAATGTCTCAAGTTGGATCACGATCATCAGCGAGCATAGTTCGCATTGAATTCCTCAGTCAGCCACTGTGCCATACGATCGACATATATAGGCATGTTGCTGCAATGTGTCCCTGAAGCTATGTAGTTTCCCATCATCCTCGCTGCCTGATCGAAAGGTATCGTTTTGAGAAGAACGAGGTTGCCACAAGAATCTGTGACAAGACGATGCCAAGGTGTGAAGTATACCGTGCAGCAATCTCCCCTCACAATGAAAGGTTCCGTGTGCTCCATGGCAGCTCAAAGGTGAAGAGCCTGGAGTGTTAAATCAGTTTGTGTGTTCTTTAAACGCAGATTAGAGCACACACATACATCCGCTGCCATTGTATACCCAAAGTGGGTGCCTAACGTTAACGAAGTCCGCACGCACACTAAGTAGGCTATATTCAGAATGCCAGATGGCCTTTCAAGTCGCCAGAAGTTACTGGTAGCGAAGAGGCGCGAGCATCGCAAGTCATCCTGGTCATAACCATGGTTACTTGTAGATGATCCATCAGCTGATGCAGCAGTTCATCAGAGGGGCACTCAACATCATATAGTCCCTGCAGAAGTAACCTTCCAGCGTGCTAGTGCTTTTGGTATGATCGCAAACCTTTAAAGAACCATTCGCATCTGCATATCTCCGTTCGTAGTCTCTTGCGTCATATTCGCAGATAATCGAGCGGTCTATGGCGCTATAAGAACCTTCCTTGTGTACATGCATCCACAACACGTTGCAACTGTCACCCCTCGTTCCAATACACATGGTTACACAGACTCCATTTGACAATTGCTTACGAAGAACATCTTCGCGACTGTCTGGTTCGTTACAGTGCTGCTGGGTGCTGTCCCGTGACCTATTCTATGCACGGCTCGTAGGTGCGGACACAGAATACATGCATGATATCTCGAATCTTATTGCCAACCTCCAATGCCAGCCTCTTTCAACTCATTTCATGTCCTGCCAGCAGGGGAGATACAAGTGTGAATTCACATGGCAGATACAAGAAAAAAGTGTTAATTAAACAACAAAGTCGTACTCTGCTGCTGTAAGTCCCCAGAGTTCAAATTTTCTATGGCACTGTCCCCGATAACAGGTTTTACAAACCGGAAAGGTATTGAATAGACATGAACCCAAATATCCAAAAGCAACTAACACAAAACATCCACTTCACTCGAATGGCACAACAGCACCATCACGAAAGTCTTTCCAAGCACTCTTAGCCAAACTACGATAGTAATGACGAAACACAATGCCACGACCACGAGCCAGGGCACAACTCAGATACTGCCTACTGATTCGCAACCACAAACCACGATCTACAACATCAGTTGAACAAGCAACAGTAGCAAGGTTCTGCAAGTAACCCTCAGCGGAGGGGCCTAACTTTCCAAAAGTAGACATAACCAAAGGAACTATAGTGGCTCCGTTCAAGACAGAACAATCCCCGATAACATATTGTTTTCTTCTTTATTTTAATGTAATCCGCTATTATTTTTAAACCACATAAAAGAGGTTGATTCTGATGTAATCCCCGAATAGTATAAAATTTAAGGTTTTTCACAATACCATCACTAATAGTGCTCAGTGGATTTTTTTTGGGGTACCAATCTGTGATTTAGACCCTCAAATGAATGCACACAGTTAGGGGCACAGTTGTACACCTCCGTGATCATATTGAATTCTTTTTGGATGAATTGGTTTGTAAATTGGGTTGCAGACACGCCCCTACTTTGGTTCTTGCCAATTTCACACGCTGTTGTTGTTCACCTAGGGAGTTGTGCATGGTCTTGGTGGCAAAGCCCTTCTTGGGTATGGCGTGCCTCCCGATTGCTTGTTGCTGGATTGATTTTCGTTCGATATCCGATTCTGTGGTGGATATTTTGTGCTCGTTGCGTTCGGCTATTTGGGTTCATGTCTATTCACTGCCTTTCCGGTTTGTGAAAAGTTATGCTGTGTGCAGGCATGGCCAGCAGTAGCAATCAATGTTTGTGTGCAGGACCGAAGCTTTCAGAGAGAAGCTTGCAGTTGCCACGGCGGCGTTATTATTTGGCCCCACCACCCCGAGCGGCCCCTCCCAGAGCGCCGCGGTGGTGACTCCATATTACCCCGAATTCGTATGACGGGAGAACATGATTGTTAATGGCCATGAATTTCAGTGTGAAAATGACGCAGACTGCCCACTGGCTGATGACGGCAGTGTGGTTCCATGCTGCCAGTGGCAGCATTCTGACGTGAAGCGCTGTTATTGGAGACAAACGTGGCTGGAAGGGTGCACCAGGGATGCAGAATGCCATGCTGACCTCTTCTGCAAGCAGAGTTCAAGAACTTCAGGCTTCTGCGCATTGAGCCCAGCTGATCTCGGAACCGAACATTTCCACGATTCATCGAACGATGTCGCATCATACGAACATTCAGCGACCAATACTCGCGGAAATATCTATTACTTCGAGTAGTACAACTAGCAGCAAGTTCAACAATACAGAACATGAGACCATTCATCTCAGATGTGTGGATGACGAATTGGTGAAAGGTGAGTGAATTAAGGTTCACCATTCATGGCGACGTAATGCAATTGGGCCAGGCCTGAGCACCTTGAAGGTCTACGATCCTTGGCTTCTTGTAATGGAATGTAACGCAAGTAACAGATCGCTTGCTGTGATTAAGGTTTATTTCCAGAAGCGCTTACCGCTGGTTAGCAGACGTTGGTGCACGAGCCTGCATGCATGAGGCGGAATGAGCTTGTCGTTTGTGCAAAGACGAGATAAGTTTTGATGCGGTGATTTGCTGGTACATGAGCCGTTCTATTGAGTCATGCCAGTAACTTCACACACCCTTGCATGTGCTTTCTGTTCCCAAGTAGAGGTAAGGCAGCCCAGCCGAGGCGATGGAGGGGAGGTGCTAGTTAGGTACACAGGGCTTGGCGCTGACCGTCGGATGAAAGGGGGGTTGAAGGGGGATCGCCCGCCGTTGGGGGCGGCGGCTCTAGTTCTTGCGGGGAGGGTGTCGTCATCACTATGCCAGACCTGCAACGGAGATGGGTTTGCCGCCCGGATGGGGAGGGGGGGCTCCATACCTCTGTAGCCGCCTCAGGGGGGGGTCCATACCTCAGTAGCCGCTTCACGTGGGGCATGCTGCAACATCGCATCAGGCACCTGAGCCTCGGCTGGAGGGCCTTGACGGCGACTCGGGCATGCATGCCAGTTGCGTACATGTGCGTAATCTTGTGCTTGGTGCGGCAGGTGGTGGTGGGTAGTTGATGCGTCCATGCATCATATGTGAGTGGTACATCGCTAGTTGCGCGGCACGGTGGCACGGTAGCACGCAAGTGCATAGCCGAGTATCTCCAGTTATTGCAGATAAGCCTTCTTCTGTTGTGGGAATTTTATTTTGAACATTGAACATGCAAGTATGCTTTTCCCCAAATTCAATATTTCGTACTCAGAGGTATGCTCTTGGACACAGTCTGTTCATTCATTGCATCAAACATGCTTTCTGTGCAATGCTCCCTCTATACACACAGACACAGAAAATGACTTTCCGTCTGCTAGTCCTTCTATGTACAGACGTGTGTACAATGTGTCTGGAGAATAATGTGCACACTTTCTGCACATTATTCTCCAGACTCTGTGCACATTATTCTCCAGACTCTGTGCACATAGACGTCATCTTTGTGTACGCATCTCCATGCGACAACAATAATTATCACGAATCTCTCAGAGGCTCGCTGTGCAAGCTTGTACAGTCTGTATCAGTCAAGGACACCAGATCAGTGCGCGCACCCGCTTAGTCGCTGAAGCACTATACTCAAGGCGTATGTGCTAGCTGAAAGTTATAGCATGCAGAGCAAGCTCCTGCTTTGCGTAGGCAGCCCTCCAAGTAACGATGCTTTTTGCTGCTTTCGTTCGACTTTCCTCTTCGTGGTTGGAAGTGCGGAGGGGCGCACACATTCTACATACAATAATCCACCACCGACCAAAACAGTCATGACTGTTGAACAAAGTATACTTTAACCACTGGACACCTAAGCTCAGATTTCCAGTGGTTAAAGTAGACTGGCTATGTTCAACAATCACACAATGAAAAACAGTGCAAAGAACACAACACATTATCAGAAGGCTACACAACTTGTAACTGTCCAATTGGACAGCGCACAACCTGACGGTTCTCGTCGTGAGCACGAACAAGGCAGCTGCAGCTGGGCCCGCCAACTGGCAGCAGAGAGCAGGTCCAGGAATTCCCAGGAAGCGAGAGAGGCAACCCGCATGCATGCGGTCATGCATAGTGTTACGTATACCCACGCAAAAATCCACGTTGAATTCTCAGTGGCCACTGGTCAGGCAGACCCAATATGTCAGTTTCCCTCCGGTACCAGTGCTGGCTGGAATGGCATCTTCTTCGATGTGTGTCCTTTCCCCCCATCGGTGTCGGTTTCTTCTCTGATACATCTAAGTACTGTGAACATTCGTAAATATCACGACAAGTTGCTGTGCGTGCCAAAAGTGCATCGATGACTCAACATGTGTTTGCGACAGAGCGATAAATCAGGATTCCACCGGAACCATGCATGTGCATCGAGCATAGTGAAACATACAGTAAAGTCATCCTGTCGATCGCACTTCAGCATGCCAGTGTGTGAAATCCTGCATATAAGTACACCCTCAATGCCAGATTAAAGCATCCATCGGTCAGATTTCGCTTGAGAGACAACGTGTCATAATCGGTGCCTTCCCAAATTTAATTTCAAGACACGAAGGTGCTTTCTCCGTGTCCTACTTGCGGCCGCTGCACACTCAACTGTGACCGTATCATAAACAAGCAGGTTTGAACGCGTGTGCATACTTTGATGTTCAGTGAACTGCGCGTACTGTCTTCTGCCCTACATGTTGCGGTAGTCGTACGTGTGCGGCGTGGTTGTTGTGACACGTAGGCGCGAACCCATGCTCCTCATTGCTTAGAACTGTGATCGCACCGATGATGAATGACGGACCGGCATTGCACTTCACCAGTTTGCTTCTGCAGCGACGAATCCTGCAGCTCTTCCTTTCTTTTGTTTTATGTACACGTGCACGTGCCTATTCTCAAGTATTCTAGAGGAACATATGAATCATTCACACCGTTTTCTCTGCTCCCTTGCCTTGGTGGAAAGCATCCCCCGTGAGTGAGATGCTGCAGCATGTACAGTTCGTTTCGGGCCCTAGCCCCTGAGAGTGCTTTGAAGTGATGGAAGCTTTCGCCGTTGCATGCTTACGCAATGCATGAGGCAGCTTCGTCCACGCCTCCAGAGTGTTCACATGAGTGTGCACATGGTGTGTACACGCATGTGCAGGTAAACAGTACGCAGCTGGCTCTCGCATTCATATGTTTGACTGGGGGCAATCATATATACTGGCGACAATCATGTATACTCGTTTCCATGGTTCGTAAAGTTTGTGGTTGCTCGTTGCGGCGGCCCACGATATCGCGCCGCAAAGGCCGCAACGGCCGCAACGGCGCGCGTCTTGTTTTCGCGGCATCTGTTGATAATGACCTGTATAACTATCAAACAGTAATTTTTTTGTTCTTTGGTTGTAGGCTGTGTGCCTTTTAATGTTACCAGGCCTGGCGAGCTGCAGGTCTTCCCAGCGAAGCCCAGTGACGGCGCGGCGCATTATCGATCATGAGCACATGCATGAACTGTATCCCATGATAGACGTTGAACCTGCGGGACCGCGGTACATTACGAGGGACGAACTTTCACCCGTGCTGCGTCTTCTGTCCATGTTGCAACCTTCTGGCTGTAGTCGGTCTTGAGCTTCGACTGCTGTCCGCTGTAGATTATGTATTTTTTTCACACCATCCACGCGTCATGGCCACGACGCCGCATGCATTCATGGAGCCTCGTGTTTACATACAGTAGACAGCTAGAGCAAGGCTTTTTTCGACAAACGAATGATCCTCACTCACATCCCCATGCAAATACTTCATTGATCAACTGGAACGAGGCGACCATGGTTCGACAAGTGCTGATGTGTACTGCTGTGGCGGTGCTGCTCTCCATGCATGTTTCATCTGCTGGTGCGCTCAACCCCGAATCTGCAAGCAAACAGCCAGTTCAATGACCACGGGTTCGATCATATCCAATACGATATAGGTTTAGGGCACTCAGGGCCTTCCATACAAAGTGTCCGGTCATGAGAGAGTCTCCAAAACGATTCTTGCGAGAAACAACGTTGCGAAAGTACGAAAATGAGTATTCCAAGGCCAGAATGGTGCTCCTCACCAACTTGCCACTGTGCAGTATGTTCTGTCACTCATGATGACAAATCGGGGCCGCAAAACATGCCCTCTACAGGATGTACTAGTAGCAGTACGTGAGTTGTTGAACTCAGTGACGACTGAGTGACATGCATGTGGTGTACAGATTCTGGCGGTGTAGCGTTCAACCACGCAGGCTGCCATGCACTGAAGGTGGATTATGTTCCGCCGCCCCCACCCTCACTTGCGCCCAACCCTGAGGACACGCGCGCACCCATGCGCGATGTCTTGCCTGCCACCACTCGTGAGGGCCTACCAGCCACCACTCGTGAGGGCCCCCCAGCCTCCACCCGCGATGGCCCCCCAGCCTCCACTCGCGATGGCCCCCCAACCTCCACCCGCGATGGCCCCCCAGCTCCCACCCGTGACGGCATGCCTGCCCCCACCCGCGATGGCCCCCCAGCCTCCACTCGTGACGGTATGCCTGCCCCCACCCGTGATGGCCCCCCAGCCTCCACCCGTGCCGGCATGCCTGCCCCCACCCGCGATGGCCCCCCAGCCTCCACTCGCGATGGCCCCACAGCCTCCACCCGCGATGGCCCCCCAGCTCCCACCCGTGACGGCATGCCAGCTCCCACCCGTGACGGCATGCCTGCCCCCACCCGCAATGGCCCCCCAGCCCCCACCCGTGACGGCATGCCTGCCCCCGCCCGCAATGGCCCCCCAGCCCCCACCCGTGATGGCCCCCCAGCCTCCACTCGTGACGGTATGCCTGCCCCCACCCGTGACGGCCCCCCAGCCTCCACCCGTGCCGGCATGCCTGCCCCCGCCCGCAATGGCCCCCCAGCCCCCACCCGTGACGGCATGCCTGCCCCCACCCGCAATGGCCCCCCAGCCTCCACTCGAGACGGTATGCCTGCCCCCACCCATGACGGCCCCCCAGCCCCCACCCGCGAAGGTCCCCCAGCGTCCACTCGTGACGGCATGCCTGCCCCCACCCGTGACGGCCCCCCAGTCTCCACCCGTGACGGCATGCCTGCCCCCACCCGCGAAGGCCCCCCAGGCCCCACCCGCGATGGGCCTGCAGCCCCCACCCGAGAAGGTCCTCCTTTGCCAACACGCGAAGCTCCACCTGCATTCATTCAGTACACCCAAGATTAGTGTAAAGATCCAAACTGTGATTGCCCCTGAGGACGGGGGAGCGGGCAGCAATCTTTAGTCAGTTTGCTGATTCTTGTGTGATGCAAACATCCTTACTTTTGATCTGTATTCCCACACATAGATTAGAAATGCTCTTCGTGGTAGAGCATTCAGGGCATTTTAGGTTCTTTATAGATTGTTTGCTCTGCATAAATGCACCACTCTTGAATTCATCACATTTCAGGCTTGTTACTTGATATTTAGATTGCTCAACCGTTAGCATCAACCCCCCCCAACCCACCCCGACCCCCCCCAACTCGTATGCACGTTGCACCGTTTTCGTGTATCGTATCACACTGCATTGCAGCCTTTCATGTCTTTTGTAGGAGCTCAGCCAACCCGCTGAACGGAAATGCCACGCACAAGTGATTCATTTCAGAGCTGCACAGGATTATGACAGTGTATTAATTTCATAGGGCTTCTGACGTTATAATGAAGGATTCATCGCCTAATAAAAGTAAGATCCAAACAGACTGTGATACATAATATACTTACTTTGCAGATCAATGACAGTCTCTACCCAGGGTCATCCTGAGCTTTTATACTCCTGCGCTTAACTTACACACCGGAAAGGTAGTGAGTAGGCATGAACCCAAATAGGCAAAAGCAACTAACACAAATAATCCACCATTTCACTCGAATGGCACAAGAGCACCATGACGAAAGTCTTTCCCTGCACATACTCCTGACCCTACTGCTCCTAGCACACACATAAACACTCAAATGTTCTAGCCCTGCATGTCTTGCCACACAATACTCTAGAAGTCTCTAGTATGTCTAGAACTATGTAAAGAAGTCTAGCTGACTCCAAGCGTACGTTATCAAGATGCGCAATCTTCATGCATAGACGAGTCACTCTCAACACAATGGTATCACACGTCTGCCTTTGAACATCCTTCGATTCATGGAAACATGTGTCCAATTTCAAAGCCACACACCTTTGGCATGGAACTGTCGGACGTAGCAAGCCTTCTTCTAACCACTGGGCATCTGAGCTCAGATGCCCAGTGGTAAAAACACACTCGCTGTGTTCAAACCTAACTAAGGGTGCTGACGATTGAGACAATTTGCGCTGCACGTCTTGTTGAACATGACCAGTCTACTTTAACCACTAGTCAGTTAACTTCAACCACTTTACACTTGAACCACTGGACATCTGAGCTCAGGTGTCCAGTCGTTCAAGTACACTGGCTATGTTCAACATGTCTCCGAGGTTAGTGTGCCACTGAGGCATGATACCTCCATCGTTAGTGGCGCAACATGGAGGCTCAGATTACAACCACCGCTCGTGATTTGTGAGTCAGGTATGTGTCTTTTACATTCAAAATTCAATTCCGGGCCAGCACATGAAGATTCCCAACAGGAGAATGTTCTGCGTGCTTGAAAGCCACACAGGGGGGGCGGTAGGCCCCCCGGTCATGCATGCATGCCTTACTGCCCGCCTGGCAGAAGGCGCACCTCAGGGCAGCAAAACCAACCTCACAGGGGGGGCGGTAGCCCCCCCTATTGATGCATGTGATACTCACACCGTTAGTGGCGCGAATGGAACCCACACTGTCCACTGGGGAGCCCCTCCCCGCCGCCCCCCTCCCCGCTCCTGCCGCCCCTCCTTCCTCCGGCGTCTCAGTGCCCCCTGGCCGCTCTCCCACCACCCGTGCCCCTTGCTTCCAGGCCCCGGCCTCCCTCCACCAGCCCCCTCACTGGCTTCTGGCTCGATATCACTTTCCCCTCACGCCTCCTGTGGCCCCCCCACGCCCCCTAGGTTCCCTGCTGTGGACTGTCCCGATGAACACTGGAGGGCGCCGCCCCTGGTGGCGCCACGCCGGCCGCGCTGCCCCGCGGCCTTGGGCCGTTCATGCTTTGCAGTGTTGTTCCCCACTGTGTAGGGTATCGCGCTGTCTGTGCCAGGCTACTTGCTTTGTTGTTGCAGAGGTGGTTTTGTGTGATTGTTGTTGCAGCGGTGTGCCTACACTCACTGGTAGGCATTGAATGGATGCTGGCCACTGTGTTTGCATTGTGACGAGTTTCAGATGCTCGTTTCTGATGCACCTTTCGTGCTTGTGAGCCGCGCCCTTGTTGATGCAAACTTATTGCTTTCCTTTCTGGCCGACCGCTGATTATTATTACAATTCTTCATCTACGACACGTCACTGGGACGGTGCGATATAGCACATGTTGCACCAAACTTCGCCAGAGCACTGCGTGCTTGTCCCTGTTCTTGAAGATAATTCTCTCACATGCACTTGTGCCACTTTCGCATCCACGATTCCTTCAAACCATTCAGTACCGAAGAAGAACATACAAAGAGTAACACACAAAGAATATCATCCAAGGAACATACAAAGAGTAACATACACAGAATAAATGTTAACCAGAAACTCCCACTCCCTACGCCAGAAGGTGTATTGTTCCGAGGCACCATTCACCCATCCACGAGCACCCATCCAAGTGCGATAGCTTGTGCTTGGTCGAGGCACAACCGCAGAGCCCGGCTGACAGCAAGCTCGCCAACCTGAACTTACAAACTTGCTCGCCAACTTATTCAGTCGAGAACCGGGTAATCCAGGCGGCGAGCGCCGAAACACTCATCGGAGGGGTCTGGGCTGCAGTCGGCGCTGCTGGTGGTGCGATCTCCAACTCTTCATCGACCGACATAGGCCCCTTAACAGTGTCTACGGGCGCGGCCGCGCCGCCGCCGCAGCTAACGGTAATGAGGCCGGTGCATGCGTCATTAAGCTTGCGGATATTGTTCATGCGTTCGCCGGCATCTGCGCGGTCGACGTCCTTAGGAAAGTCGAGGTTGATTGGCTGTGCGATGTCGATGACGTCACCAAGGAAGGAGTTCTGGGTGTTTCGGTCACCTGGAAACATCTCTTCGATGGCGAGATCGAGGCCGACTTCGCGGCCGTCACCTACACGTCGGGATGGGTAGCCGTCAAAGCCGCCCGCCCTCTCGGCCAGAGAGCACCTGCAGTACATATGTGTAAAGTTATAGGCCTAACTCCATAGCATGGCTCATGTACCAGCAGCTCATCGCATGCCAACTGTGTGTAAAGTTACAGGCTTAACTCCATAGCACGGCTCACGTACCAGCAACTCATCGCATGCCAAGTCAGCTAGACCTCACACGAACGACACAGGGCATCCGAATACCGAATACCTGGAATCCATCGGCCACTGTATGTTTTGATCGCGATCAAAGGACCCTAAACTGTTGCAACGGTTTGGGTTGCTTTTATAAATCCCGGCTTCAGTCAGTCCCTATACTCAAGTGTCATGGCTTGGTGCACCATGTGGGTAGAGAGGCTAGCTTGATTCCCTGTCGTTGCTTCGGTAGTGGCATGTCCTGTGTCATGAGTGCGAGGTCGAGCTAAGTTGGCATGCGATGATTTGCTGGTACATGAGCCATGCTATGGAGTTTAGCCTGGAACTTTACATACACTTTATAAATGATGTTGTGCTTGGTGTAGGTCTGTGGACAGGATGTGGGCGAGCGATGGTGAGAGTGTGTGGGAAACAGATGGAGTTCAGGAGGCTGGGAAACAGAGCCTTTGTATACGTTTTGCATATGTAGTCGTATAGCACATGTACTCGTATAGCCTTTTACCATGTATAGCCGTTGTACATGTATAGCCTATGTACTCGTATAGCCAGTAGACATCTTAGGGGAACAGGGGTTGTCTTGTCAGTTGCTGCATCAAACGCAAGGAGAAAAAATCAAGGGCAAGAGAGATGAGGGGAACTGGGAACAAAGCAAGCACCAGGACATAACATAAAAGGCGCAGAAACTCACACTCCGCCCTTGGTGATGGTGATGGCAGCTTCTTCTATAGGCCCAAAGGTCTTGTTGGAGGCCTCAATGCACACCACGTACTCCCCCTCTGTAGCACACACACCACTGTCATTCTGCAGGACTGTGCTTCTAGAAGCTTCTTAACGTGCATGCAGGATCTTTCGATCAAACAAGAATCTTCCAGATGAATCCAAGATCTACATCTTTCCAGTGCCCAACCAGCATAGCAGCTCCCCCCACAAAAATCGACTTCAGTCCGAATATTGTACTAAGGGCCCTGGGGGCGAAAAAGATAAAGATGAACAATATCTGGTGATCAGTTAAACGAACAGTGGTACCACTGTTACAAACGCCAGAGCATTGCAGGCAGAACAGCACCCTGTATAGGTTCTATGTTGCATGTGATTCACAACAGTATACGAGTGCAATGACACACCACGCGTCAATTCACCACTCTTGCGGTGTAATACAGGGGCTTATGTGCAGATGTTTACTCAGTGCATGTTGAACATAGCCAGTCTACTTTAACCACTGGACACCTGAGCTCAGATGTTCAGTGGTTAAGGTAGACTGGCTATGATCATCAGAACATCGGAGCCAACAGAACCGTGCCAGGAGAAATACAAATACACCGTGAGACTATGAATGCATGAGCTGCGACGCAAAATACATGATCCAGCCGCGCAGCAGCACCTATTACAGCGAAGGCATGGGGGGCATGCGAGGACGCACCTCCTAACCTCATAGCCGTGCACAGCGCACAGTGTCAAATCATACGAATGCATTACAGGGCACTGTATTGCATCACTACAATACTAGCATGCATAATACAAAACTGCACACGGTCAAGTTAGATGCATGCTACAAGAGTGGAGGAGTGGGGGGACAGAAAAGGGGTGGCGGGCTGGAAGGGGGGGGGGCTCACTGACAAGTGCGCCGTGTATACAAGTTCGTGTGCACAACTTACTGGAACAGGGGGGAGAGGGGGGGGGGGGGGGGAAGTGTGAGGGGGCAGGGATCGAAGGGAGGACGGGGGTGATGGGGGTTTGGGTGGGGGGGGGGGGGCTCACCGGCGAAGCTGGGGACTGGCATGTCCACAATGGGTGGAGGCAACATTTCAACTGGCGGCTCAGGTGGTACAGGCGCTGGGGGTTCTCCATTGCCGACAATCTTGATATCTGCACCAAACCAGCTTCATCAGGACAGCTCAACATTGCTGATGAGTAGGCCTGGCCGAATAAACGGAGGGCATGTGAGATTATGCGGAGGGCAGTTGAGAAAACTTATACTTTAGTGTATCATCCTTTTGATGGGGGTTTCGACACTTGTTCATGGGAACTACACCCCCAAGAAGTTTTGATTTGGTAGGTGCATGACAGTGTACGACGAGGAAAATACAGAATTGTATATTGGAACACCTACTGCCACTCCCTAAAAGATTTGTAATGTTCTCAGGGATTGAGACAAGAGCCCACCAACCTCATCGCCATCGGGGACACTGATGAAGTTACAAATCGAAAATTATATAGGAAAGAGAACGAAAGAAAGTATTTCGTTCAGATTAGGTTATGTGCAACGATGCTGATGATGTGTCTGACACGAGGAACCACACTGTCAACTGCACCTGTGTTGCATGCATGCGCGGCATGCATGTAGTTTCATCAGCAGGACTTGGAGGAAGGGGAGGAGTAGACGAGGGGAAGGCACTCAAAATAGGATAAATGTTGAACATAGCCAGTTTACTTTACAACTGAGCAGCTCGTGTTGAATGGTTCATGTATACTGATTACGTTCAACAGATGACAAGTAAAAAAGGGGGGGGAATTCAAGAATTAACTCAAGAAAGAATTGAAGAAATAACTAAAGAAAGAAGTGCTCTGTAAAGTTACAGTCATAACTCGATAGAATGGCTCATGTACCAGCAAATCATCGAATGACAAGAAAGAAGTCAAGAACCAATTCAACGCCAAGAAATAAAACTTCCGGGGGCCGTAAAATGAGCAACAACAAGCACCATAGAAGAACCAAAAACCCTACACGGAATAAAGCGCATCTCCAGAAAGTGCGCGAATGAGAAACGTAGGCCCTGAGGGGCCAAAAATACCCCGTAACACACATGTAGGTTTCGGGAGCAAATCGAGCGCAAAGATTTTTACACACCTGCGCAGTTCTGGAAGATCTGAGGCTGCTCCCCGAGTTTAGGATACTTGCTGTCGCACATCTTCATGTCCCAGGTGGCGCCAGGGTGCGGTAGAAAGCTCTTTCGGTCTGCGTAAAACCCACACACCTCCTCACCATCTGTGCACTCCATCGCCAGGCAGTTGTGCGCAGTCCACCACGTCCACTGCATGCATGCTGGTGTTGGACTATAATTCGGGGAATTTTGGCCATATCTCAACCTTCTTTTATCCCCTTTTCACCTCGAGTGAAGAACGCAGCCACTTATACCCAAACTAAGTAATGAAATAGTTTCTGCCGTGTTCACCCCGGAAGAACGTGACATATTGCATGCAACAACCCCGAAAAGAAGGAGGAGCGTAAAATATTTCGATGAAGCGTTCCTTAGAAATCAATTCGATGAAGCAATCAGTGTTTCGCAATCCCTAAAAATACATCCCTGGCTATGAGCATAGCAGAGCAGAGCAGAGCTCAAAGCTGGTACAGAGCAGCTCTGGCTGACACGATCGTATCGGGACGATCTGGCCAGCATGGAAATATAGAGAGAAAAAGCTCTCACGCTGCCTGCCACAATAAGCGGTTGCAGGGGCAGTCACGCTGACAGCCCCGTCTACCAACATCGGTTTACACAGCTGTGCGAGGCATGAGCAGAGCAGAGCACCTGCACCACGCAGTGATCGCAGGAGAGGTTGGGGGGCAGCTGCCAGTCCACGTAGTAGTGATCAGGATTGTTTGTGCTTGGATCGTCCACCCTGCGCTCTAGCATCCAGTACTGCTCCACTCCATGTGCCACCCTGCAGATCGATACACGCTCAGATGGAAGATGGAGAGCGTATCTTTGGATTGTGAGCCTCCGAACTTGGATAGCGAGGCCCCGAAGCAACACTCGGACATGATTGGAGGAGAGGGGGGGGGGGGGCATTGCAAGAATGTTACGATGAAGGGCGAATCTACTATGCCAGTGACATCATCGCTCCTAGCGGTAGAATACGTCCACCGTTCCTGGGTCGGGCGCTTTTGGTATTAGCACAGAACCTAACAATGATGTGTGCTTGCTCGTAATGAGTTACAAAGAGCTATTTTGGGCACTCACACAGAACCTAACAATGATGTGTGTAAAGTTTTAGGCTCCATAGAATGGCTCATGTACCAGCAAATCATCGCATGCCAACTGAGCTCGACCTCGCACAAACGACACAGGACATGCCACTACTGAAGCAACGACAGGGAAAAATATGATTCTCAGATACAGACACATGATGGTATCTGATCCTCTGATACATGAGCCATTCTTACATGAGCCATTCTGTGGAGTTGTGCCTGAAACTTTACACACATATTTCAGATGCATGATATGAGAGTGCTCCAGTGATTTGCAGTGCGGCATCCTGCTGTTGCGACTCCACACTCATGCATACAGGTTCCCTGTAGCCACTTATTATACATGCATGTACATGCATGTGCCTATGTTTGTGTTCCCGGCTACTGCGCCCACACATCCGCTGATACACTTGCCAGAAATGAGTTCATTCCGCTCACTTTCATTCCGCTTACTTTCATTCTGCTTACTTTCCGCTTACTTTCATACCGCTTACTAGAATTCAGAAGGCGTACGTTGTCAATTTGTTCCGGTCGAAGCACTCCTGGCTGATGTCAGCGCTATCGCAAACCCCAACTTCCCAGAAGCCTCCGTGGTTGGCCCCAACATCGATCTGCATCTGGATGATACCTCCCTGCTGGTACGTTTCCTGTGGCTCGCATGGTAACTCCCAGAACCTGCTTCCAGGCTTCCCCTCAAAGGGGTCGCCGCAGAGGTTCGGAATGCCCCCGTAGGGGGGGTCAAGGCCATTCGCGCCGTTGCCGCCGGACACTGATACGCTCCACATCAACTGAATACAGGGTATCCTTTTTCACAACTTGCAAGCCACTGTTAACCTAGTTAGTGTACTTTTATCGTGGACAACCTGGAATGCTAGACTTTTTTCATTCAGCATGCCCCAAAATGAGTACTTGAAAGGTGTTCCGCCGATATAATTTTCTACATCCCCAATTTGTTTGTTTTTGCTTGAGCTGCACAACCAGAGTTGATTTCGATGCTGATCGTGTAGACTGTATAGAGAGGTTTTGGGTGTATATGCAGGTAAAAGTTTTGCACCAATAGAGTGAGCATAACTTCCTGCCTCTGATGCGCCAATTGATAACAATTGTCGCTTAGTTAGATAGAACATATATGAATATTTAGGACTCTTTCTTAGGTACGTGCCCAAACATTTTAAGTGAAACTGGTGATCACTGGCAGCGACCACTGACCACCAGTGTCGCTTCATAAGATAGAACAATCCTGAATACTTGTTGGACTATTTTTCAGGTGTGTGACCTCACAAACTAAGTGACACTGGAGATCACTGGCAGCGACTTACCTTTGGTTTCCAGTTTACGCAAACCGCTGGACACCTCGGCCTTCAGGGCAGAAACCACGATGCAGAGGTAGCGCAGATATAGAAAGTCCAAACAGTGCAACAACACCCGCGATGATGTCGGGAAGTGTCTATGAGGGGAAACCCTGCTTATCCCAACCGGCCGTATCAAATCCCTTTTTAACCGAATTGCCATGCGTTGATTTGCTGGTAGATTAATTGTAGTTGACCCTACTCTAAGTCATCATAATGGAGTACATTACTATCAAACGTAAGCCAGTCTATGAAGCGATGTGTTGTTTAATGAATTGCATGATCTCCGCCACTGTGGCGCTGAGGCCGAAGCTCGAACCGAGTATGGCGTAGTCCCCGAATAATATATGTATTTATTTTTATGTTGAGTCTCTGCACTATCTCTACTGCTGACTCACACAATGTATAGTTCTACAGTCCTGTCGATGTCACCTCTCAAAGTCTATGGAGTTATGCCTGTGACTTTGCGCACTGTTTAACCGAACGTTGGCGACAGAAACAGTGGCAGGGAAGACATGAGGCAGAGAGAGGCATGCAAAGCAGAGCATGAAGATAGGCACCGGCCCAGACTCGGAGCAGTGATCACGAGTGGCGCTTAGTTAGAGAGAGAGAGGGAGAGAGAGAGAGAGAGGGGGGGGGGGGGGCAAAGTATCAGAGGGAGAGAACAGGGGATAGGGAGGGGGGGGAGGGGGGGGCAGCACCTCGTTGCCATTGCAGAACTGTCGAGCCAGAGGCACCTCAATCCAGCCATGTGCCACCACGTTGGTGATCATGACGGCTGCGGTTACTGCAGAGATCATGGCTGCCATGATGAGTCTTCTGCTGCCCCAAGAATCTGCACACTGCGACGGATTATCGCATCGAAAAACAAATGCTAGGAAGAAGAATTTCAGTAGAGTGGATCCAAGACAGTACAACTGGACAGAAGGACAACGTGTGTGGCCAATGACCTAGCCCACATCATCATCGTCATGGAAAATATTAAGGGCATGATAGCAAGTGTAGTGGGTAGAAAGAAGGCCAGGCTGACCGGTAGAGTGAGTGTAAAGTTACAGGCATAACTCCATAGAATGGCTCATTTACCAGACAATCAACGCATGACAACCTAGTTCATCCTCGCACAGGTCGAGCTATGTGATTACTGCGACAAGGGCGCTGGACAAGCACAGTTCTAAGCATATGCATAGCCTGGCCAGCACGAAGTGCGAACTATGTCAACCTGAACAAGCACGCATCAGAAACCTACTCAATCTCAGCCATAGGATGCAACAAACCCTCTACTCGGGCACGTCCTGCAGCACACGAATACAGCTGCACGCCGGCGCGAGGTCGATCGCGGACAGGTCGAGCTAAGTTGTCACCTAAGTTGTCACCTCGCACAGGTAAAGTGAACTACTTACGTTGATTAGTAAACTGACCAAATACAAGCTTGTGTTTGCACAAGTGCATGCATGAAGGTCCGTGTGGGCCCCGCTGCAGCCCGTCAGATTAACGCCTGCGATGTATAGCTAGCAATCCGGCCATACATACACATGCTTGCTCATTGCAGGGGTCCGATAGGTTGCATTTCTCGGATGTGCGTGATCCCGAGGTTGCTTTCCAAAGCTTAACAACCGTTCACGACGCGTCGTTTCGCGACGCCTTCCCACCAATCTACTACCGCCGTAGTAATATTGCTCTCGAAAGTTTGAACACTATGTGAGGTGCTGTGCATACACGGCACTGAGCTAGTGCCGACCTACATGCTGAAGTATGCCATATTAAGAGATCAAATTGCCGGTAGTAGTGGTGGGGCCAAGAAGATGAAATGGAGTCCTCACAGATAGGGGGTGATACACAGCAGCTTCGCAGTACATGAGTACATGTATTCGAACCTGGTGCGCATGTGATAGAACATGAGCAGGACAGGCCGAGTAGAGATGACGAAAAGAATCAAATGCAAAGACGTCTACCTTGGTGGAGATTCTCCTGTGCGTTGTAAATGTGTACATGAAGCTGGCGGAGGCACTGCGGCGATAAGATCTACTTGTAAGCTTGCATCGATGACGCGGAATAAAATCAAGCAGTGCACTACATTGATAGGACTAGACAATTCGAACAGAGGTTATATGAAAACTGCTAACAGCAACAACAAAGATGTGCGGCAACTGAGAGGCCAAGGCCAAGAAACTAGCAGACAGGAAACGCAGGTAGCAGGCATAGTACTCTGCTTAGTCAGTAGTTCAAGTAGTTGTACTTACGAAACAGCACTGTGAAAACTGGTCGTGGCGACGCACAGCAAACCAACTGGTCGATGTGCCTGTCAGTACTCAGTACTACAAGCGATGATCAGTACTCAGTACTATATGCGATGTCCAAGGTATTCTCGTTGTTTTCAAACGAAATCTAGGTCACTGATGTAATACGTTAAGCAGTGATCGCGAGAAGTGCGGATCGAACGCGTACGTTGCAGTTCGTGGCAAGTCAATTAACTCAGAAGCAAGCACCAGAGCGAACGAAAGGCAGGACATGGGCGCAACCGGTGACCGAACGGCTAAAAAGAGTGTTCGACAGTCCAGGTTAGGAAATCCGAACTCAAGGGGGGGAAGCAGTGGCAGTGGGACTCACCTCGACCTCGTCTGTCAATACGTTCGACACCACAAGGAAGGTGCGCGTGTAGAAGCCTCTACAATCCCACGCACGGTCCACAAATAATAGAAACAAGTGTTCCCGGTGCAGAAATGTATATGTATACTCGGCCGGTGTGGGTCGGTGTGGGGCTCGGCCGGTGTGGGCCGTGGGACACTGAACGGGGCTCAGGCAACACCGTACTGGCTGACGTTGTGGCTGACGTTATAACGTGTTATACTGCAGGAGCGGTGCATGTTTTTTGGCCCCCAGGGTCACTATACTGCGGTTGCCCAGACCGCCAACGCATTTTGGCGTCTTTGAGTTCTTTGAGTTGTTTTAGAATTCCTAAACTAAAAAAGAAGGTTTCAATGTATTGCCTCTCATGTTGGTACTACAGGCAGTGTTGGCTGTGATGTCAGCATTGTTGATCCTACTTGTCCTACCTACCTGGGCAAGTGTGAGTCAG